>CM061920.1:199982481-200053724 GCA_031002005.1 Vandiemenella viatica
TTCACGTTACTAGAATAAAGTGGCTGCAACAAGCTGCCGTTCTAAGAATATCATTCACAAAAATCGTGAGTCACACTAACAACGTTAATCCTCCCGTCTTATTATCCTTGTAAGGGAGAGAGAAAAAGGGGTGTTGTTCCATGTGGTGAATTTGACTTCTTAATCCAGTGCATGGTTCTACGACGTTCTGCTACCAACTTCGGCTAACTAACGTTCACGAGATATAACTTCGTGATTTCTTTTTTTCATTCATTTTCCTTGCTCCAAATATTATTTAATTGTTGCAAAAAGATTTATTTTGCTTCTGATGTTTAACTTGGAAATCATCAAACTCCTTATCTTCTTCAGAACTTGTTCAAGATATCTTCCTCTTTGATATTAATTCCTAATGCGTTTATTTTAACTTCAGCGAAGCAACGAAATTACAGTCACCTTGTTTACAAAAACAGGAGATGAACTGAAGTTATTTGATTATCAAATTGATTTTTCGAAAAACACGAATGTTCAAATCGTGGTCGAAACTAAACCTTTGTAGAAAGTTTTAGGTAAGTAAAATATACTGAACTTACATCCCAATCGTTCAATTATCAAAACAGATAGCGTTTTAAACAATAGTTAAATCGACTTGTTGGCAGTCGATAACTAAATCCGCCTAGAATACGTTTTTGAAAATTCTTAGAGATTAGCCAAGGTTATTAACATGTGATACTTCAACTGTATATTTTTTTGGTGAGTTTGAACAAAAATGACTTCAGTTTCTTTTAAAAATTACTAATAAACCGTATATGAAGCAGACATTTCTTGAAATAATCCTCTCTGGCCTCGCATTCGGGAGGACGCCGGTTCGAATCCCCGTCCGGGCATCCAGATTTGGGTTTTCCATAGTTTCCCCAAATCACTCCAGGCGAATGCCGGGATGCTTCCTTCAAAAGGCCATGGCTAAATTCCCTCCCGTTCCTTGTCCAAAGTCCCATCCCGCCTCTAATGACCTCGACGTCGACGAGGCGTAAAGCCATAAGTAAAAAGAAAAAAAGTTTAAATAGTCACGTGGGGCAACACCACGGCTAAGTTGAATGCAGTATAGAACGTATTAGAATCATCGTGTTAAAAATAAAATATATATCATAACATCCGACGAAAATATTTTAGATGAAATATTAAAATGGTAATAACGGTTAAAAGCGGAGTTTGGGCATTCTCACCCTAGAGCAGTGGTTCGTAATAGGGGCAGTACCGAACTCCAGCGCTTCTGGTCCAATCCAAATTTAGGGCGCGTTGAGAACCAACTGCCACTCCCTTCTTTCCAGTATTACATCCGGCATTAAGGACTGCATCAAAGAAACTTTTAATTGCATTCCCATAATCACATGTGGCAAAAACAGGAATTAGCGAACTAGGCAATTTACTAGCCAAAAGAAAAAAGAAACACATTTTCAATAGTGGAATGCGGCGACTTAACATTACTGATAACAAATAAGGCACCAAATATCTAAAAATTACTATCATAACATCAAGCTCAGTTCTGTAACTAAAAATATTTTGCCGTAATATGTATTTTTTAACTAAACCGTGAACAATAGACCAATATTATTTATATCTTTTAATACAATAATTTTAGAAACATTATTTTTCTAAAAATGTTACTGTAAACCTCATCTAAGAGGGTCGTCATCAAATCATTGTTACAAAAAGTGGGTAACGAACCAAAAAAATGTTGTAGTACTATAGGTTACATTATTTATTTCAAGAAGGGGAATCGGCGTGCTTTTTTATTCTGAAAAGGGGGCAGTGAGTAATTTATTTTTGAAAAGGGGGCGATAGGTTGATAGCCTCTGCTCTATATCAGCGTTTCTCAACTCAACTCGACGACCAGTAAATAGACAAAAATGATACTGTGGACCATTAGCTTATGTGGGCCTAATTCTTTACGTGTGTGTGTATTATTATCTTCTGGGATATATTGTATTGTACCTTTACAACATAAAAAAATTCTACTCAAACACTGTTATGATACTGGAAGTGAACTATTTATAAACAGTTACATATCGAGAAGCTTCTTAATATTAAATAACCAAATGATTAATAATGCTACTGTATACCACCGACTTACAGTCACAAAATAAAACAAAAGGAATTTTATAAATTTCGTTTTCTTCGCCCTTGTTTTATTACCAAGTCTATCACGTACCATGATCCCTCAGACCCACAACAAGAACTTCAAAAATGGTCATTAACATATTCCTTAAACAAATGGCACTCTCTTTGACTGCCTTGAAACGTGTTTAATCAATAGACTTCTGTACGAACAATGCTGTATTATCCTTATATCCTGGAAATTGCTTGTTCACTGAAACAGTCATGGCTTTTAAAAAGTTTTGCTTATAGTTAATGCTCGCTTATATCCATACACAGTACGAGTAAGGTATCTAAAAAAATTATCACTCTGCCTGCGGACCACCTGAACCATTTTCGCGGACATCCAGGAGCGACAACGGTTACTGCTTGCTGCTTAATACCAGTCCGGAAATGGACGTATGGCAACAATGGTATGGAGATGCTTAGCAGTTATGGAGGCATCACGATCAGACGATATCTTGAGCGTCTATCCTAAAGCCGTAACCCTAGAGTACTTGCGGTTTAATATGTTAATCCAGTGTTGCCACACAAACGTATTGAACTTGTCTGGAGGTGACAGGCAAGTTGAAAGTCTAATAAAATTGTGACCAAAACGGGAACGTTTCCAGTTAGTCGTAAAACTTAACCGTTGAACTAGCAGACCTCTTTATGATGATGTCAATGCATATTTATTATAAACTTTTCATTACATTTCAGTCGAATCTAGTTACTCAAGACTTCACAATAGTTATATTTGTCTATCTCCCTGAAGTTTCTTTACTTAAATAGATGAAAATTCTTAATTGTTAAGTAATAAAGCGACAGTAATATACAAATAATAAATTTGCCGACCATAATACAAATGGATGCTATAATTCTGTATTGATTGTCATTGGCCTCTGGTAACTGTATGGGGTCTTCAAAACAGCAATATTAATCATTATTGTAATATTATAATATCTAAAAGGCGTTTTTTTTTTCGTCAGGAGCCATTATCTCCCTTCGTGCCTAACTGAAAACGTTAAATGAGGTATCATTTTAAAAATTAAGGTCTCCGGTTTGGTTACATCATATTTGAAAACAGAATTTTTTTTCCAAATTCGACCCATAAAGGGTTATTCTTTGCCACGAGCCATTTACGCGTATCTCCCTTGGTACCTAATCAAAATCGAGGTACCTTTTTTAAAGACTAAGGTCTCCGCTTTAGTAACATTATATTGTAAGAAAATAATTTTTCGCAATTAGACCTTTAAATGGCAAATTAATCAATACCATTACATTTTTATTTTTTTTGTCAAGATCCTTTTATCTCACTCATACATAACCTTAATCAAGAAATGGGGTATTATTTTAAAGGCTAAGATCTTCACTTAAGTAATATCAAAACGTAAGAATGAAATTTTTCGTAATTTGACCCTTAAAGGGCAACAGTAATAATTTTGTAGGTCATACATATGAGACAGTTTAAAGCCAAAGCGCTAGATAGCAGCAGCATATTTCAAAGATCTGGTGATTAACTGCTTTCCTGTCGTCGACAATGATTGAGAGTGTTACCGATTGATACCAGCACCACCTATCACTGAGATATCAGTAAAATGTGTTTTTTGTACAATTAGTTGTTTTCCGGATACTTTTTTTCTGTTACAAAAACACTTCTGTTTTGATATACATTTCCACTGTAAACATGTTACTGGCGAAATTTTCTCAGGGGGTTCGATCGCAGCAACACATATCACAGAGATATTGATATGCTGTTCGTATTTTGTTCAGGTTAGTCACAGTTTGTCATACATATGTCTTACGCGTACAAAAGTTTTTCCTAATTGTTTCGTAACATGTTGTAATTATTTTGTTATATACCTACACACTAAACAAATAAATAATTGCTACAAAGCGACACTTTTTCTTTCATCCTATTCGAAACCACCAACCTCAATAATTTTATTTACGAAATTGGTTATCTAGCCGATATAATAGTAATGTTACCTAGCTAATCTACATATTAACAGATTTACTTCGTTAAAATGAGGAATCGCGAGTTTTCCGCTCTTTACCTCGGTACTGTGCACATTAACGGCTACAGTATAGTTAAAGTTCAAAAGTTTGTTTCTCTCATTTCCTTTCTCTACTCCTTCCCCTCTTCCCTTCACTTAAGTTTTATCGAGAATGTTCAGTTACCCTGCACCTCCAAGGAATTACCTCTGCATGTACTAATCGTTTACTAAGTAATAAAATTGGCTTGGAAATGCACTCGATTTCATTAGAAAATCCATTTAAACTATTCTTCAATCAGTTAGTCGTATATCGATTGATTTATATTTCATTCTGTTCTCCTGTATTTCCTGCATTGGATGAAATTGCTATTAGAATCACGCATACGAAATAGAATATTTATAAAATATAATTTTGTTAACAACCGTTTGCGTTTAGGTTTAATGTAGTATGAACCACAGTAATAGCGACAGATACGGCATTAAATTTAGTAATCCGCAAATCGTGTGCTCTGGTTACGTTTCAGTTTGGTCCAGGCGCATTAAGACCTAACCCCTAAGAAAATATTTATAAAATACTGGCAGAGATCCCGGCGTTGCCCGGTAGAGTTGGCGTAGATTTACCCACGCACTGTTTATATTCACGCAATCAGAAAAACGTGTACAAAGTTTCATACAATTCGCGGCATCCATTTCCGGAATTAAAGCAAACCTAGATTCATCCCCACCTTTGAAGTTGATTTACCCGTACGCTATTTTTATTAGTCCAAAAAGATTCATGTGTACCAAGCTTCACTGATATCGTACCGACCAGTTCCGGTACTAAACTAAACGGTGATTTAGCAGCACATTTCTAAGAATGGGGTGGTTTGGTTGCTTTGATACGGAATGTCAGTTTTTTTCATTTTAGTCCGGGTTACATTTCAACCTAATTACAGCTAATGTTGCTGCTCGGAAATATTTGTGCATTCCGTGTACGTCAACCAATATCGACCATTTCCGGTAATAAACTAAACGGTGATTTGGCTGCACAGTTCTAAGAATAGAGTGGTTTGGTTGCTTTGATACGGAATGTCTTTTTATTTTAGTCCAGGTTACATTTCAATCTAATTACAGCTAATGTTGCTGCTCGGAACTATTTGTGCATTCCGTGTATGTCGACCAATATTTCCTCCTCGTCCACGAAGACGTGGGATTGTTAATAGCTTTTTGGGTTATGCCGCACTTCAGAGATACTGTTTATGTTGACATAACAACAGTTGCTATGTCAACAGTCGCCAATGCTCGCCGAGTAAAAGGCCGCTATCTTCGTTGATGATTTGTGTAGGGAGAGGGGTGGGTTTTGCAAATCAAATTGTGAATTTAAACCGTTTTCGAATCAACCTAATCACACACACAAAGTTTCATAAAAATCGGTCCAGCCGTTTAGGAGGAGTTCAGTGACAAACACACGGACAGAAGAAATATTATATATAAAGATGATTTCATCAATAACCGTTTGCGTTTAGGTTGTAATGCAGCCTGGACCACAGTAATAATGACAGATACTACATGGAAATTAGGTATCCGCAATATACTATTTGCGATGGTTAAGAAGCGTACAGAAACGTAGCTGGGGTTCCAGCAAAGATCTTATTTTCACTTTAACAAGTGCCTCGTAGGTAATGTGCAGATTATCTAGGTAATGTGAGAAATATTTGAAAAATGAAACAATTTACGCACTTTAACGGCTCACCCTAGTTAATCTGCACATTACGTACATTACCTAGACAATCTGCAGAATAACGGTACCCGTCAAGCCGTGTCTGTCCGCGCAGATCAGTTATTACGCATTTTAACGCCCTTCAAATCCAACATAAATTCTTTAAATGTTGCAGTGTGAACGCAGAAGGAGAACACAGGTCAGGTTTGTATTTGAGCCAGAATGACTTGGGCATGATCTTTGACCGTTTAATTATGTATTATATAGTCTGTGTCTGCGCGAAACGACTGCCTTTATTACTTACAAGTACCTAAAAACGCAACCGAAATTCTTCACATTTTGCAGACCTTAGGGCACAATACAGATCAGGTTCGAATGTCAGGAAGATGGGCATCTTGTTTTCATGACCTTTGGCCCTAGAAACGGGAACTGTTCCAAACCCGTAACCGTACCAAAAACAAGGTCACAGGCTTACACCTAGTATTTAATATTAACACGTGTTTATTTTGGAAAGTGTTTTAGTTTCCGTATTCCAGTGGACCTGTCTAATTTCAGATAAATCATAATCCAAATAAAAAATAAAAATTTAGTTTATAGTTTACGCGATTACTCGAACGTGACCGATTCAACACCGATTTCGGCAGTACTTTAGCACCAGTTGAAAGCCGGATAAATTCTTATTAGTGCTGTCAGTAAACACAAAAGTAACAAAATTATAGCTAATGTACTACCTGCACCTCACCAACCATCCTCTCTCAGTACCTTGTCAACCTGTCCCCCTCTTCCACTAGTAAACAGAAAATGAGTTTGTTAGGTTAGAACGAAAACAATACCAGCGTAATGAATAATATAATAAAAAAAATGGCTTGAGTCTATGCTACATTGTAACCATTTATCTGAAAAGCTTACAGAGGCATGGAAAAAATAAAAATAATATTTTACTGTCAAGTTAGTTTATTTACCAAATCAGTAATCTGCCTTCTCTAAGTGCGCACTGGGGCTGACAGTAGTAGAGTTATCATGGGGTTGTCGAAGACGTCCAACCCTCCGCTCACCTCCACCGCGAATAGAAAAGTTTGCGCCCATCGCTTAGCATCCATCATCTCAATATGACGTAGTGCTACTCTGCTCGGCTCCTTTTATCCCGGGGCGTATCTCGTGCCTGACGAGATGAAAGGAACGTCAAGAGATGACAGCAGGAGGCTCGTCTCAGTGCGAGGAATACGTCTGCATCTGAACCAAGCCCACCTACCCGTGACTATGTGACAGTCGAAGGTAGTTAGATTGCTATAAAATCAAATTAACTTGCTCTCTTTAAGTTTGTTTACTGAAATTTTTCACATTATTAGTCTACATACTATAGATAAACACCAATAAAGCTACTCTCTGAAAGGTTGTAAAAATAAATAAGGATAATCGTCCATTAAGTCCAGAATTTGTATAGCTAAATAAATAGGAACAAAGGGCCCCCAATCTAAGATTGAAATTGATCGTTTATATGTATAAAATAATATATGAAAGCCTGAATTTACTTCCTGCTTTAGAATTATTTTCCAGTCCACACTCGGTAAAGCCTGTATCTTAGATGACGGCCTTAATTACAAAGAATTTCATATCATTCTCTTATATTTTTTAAAATTAAAATGAACAGAAGTACGTAAAAGCTTATACCTTTCCCCATAACCACATCACATATTTCTTATACTTATATAATTTTGTTGTCACAGAAATTTAAGTTGCGTCACGTTTTTAGTGAATTCTTCTGCCTATCGCAGTTCTTAAAATTTTCTCAAATAAATGAGAAGTGCCCAAATAGGTGCTGATCGCATATGACAGTTAACTTCCTGCTGTTGATCTGTATGTTGCCGAAATATGTTTGTGCTGGTAATTCCGAGTGTACTGTGATCATATAAGATTCTTGAGAGCATTTTCTTGGTATGCCGGAAAGATTTCATTCGCTTGATAAACAATACGGTAACATCATTGGCATAATGGAGTTATTAGGCAATGAGTCATACTTCCAGTTTTCTCTATGTATTTTTCATTTATAGTTCTTCTTTTAAATACCACACTGTACACTTACGACAAGTAATATTTTTTACTAAATCACTACAAGTTGTTTCTGCATTGTATTATCCCTCTCAAATATCGTTTCAAAACATAAGAATCGTGTACTATGTGACGTGAAAGTTACCCCTTTTTGCCTTGCCTAAAAAATTTTATTTTCGGTTTAACAGCATTAATGTATGATTTCATAAAAGGAAAGCTTAACTCATCTGATTCTGTTTTGTTTAAGCTATTTATTTTATTTACAGTGTGTTTATTAAAATTTTAATTATGTTTTTGAACAGATAAAAACATGTTGCAAATACGTGTATTTAAAATTCTCATCAATATACAAGATGGCAATTCAGTAAAGTAAATAAATTTGTGTAGGGTAATTTCATTTAAAAGACTTCTCTTCCAAGTATATTTGATAAAAGAAGAATGTTTTTTACTTAACAGAAATATAAACCACCTTCATTATCACACATATCATTATTGATCATAAACATCTCTTGTACTGATACCTATATGTCATTTATAAGCACGTATTTAAAATTCTCATCAATATACAAGATGGCAATTCAGTAAAGTAAATAAATTTGTGTAGGGTAATTTCATTTAAAAGACTTCTCTTCCAAGTATATTTGATAAAAGAAGAATGTTTTTTACTTAACAGAAATATAAACCACCTTCATTATCACACATATCATTATTGATCATAAACATCTCTTGTACTGATACCTATATGTCATTTATAAGCAACAATAGAGAAGACTGGGTTACTAACGCTCTTCAATTAAGAGAATGCGCATGAAAATGTATTTCACTGAGAGCTTCCATATTATTTAATCTTGAATAGTTTTAGCAACAAAAACAAAAACTACGATTACCATCATTAATAGGGTACAGCGGGGAAATGAGATCCTGAAACATTCGAATATCGCATGCCAGAAACCTGCGAGAAGGCTCCCTAAACGGTATCGTTCTTTCTTATTGCAAGCGGTGGCTCAGTCGCCCTAAGTTAGCCAAAAAGACGACACAGTGTATTTTCGGCTGCCCGACTGTAATTTTTTCTGCTATTATATTAAGCAGCAGAGTTTGCTAAACTGCATATAAAGTTATCTTAATATTTTATAATGGTTGCGTTGATTAATTTAGTTTAATGGACAATATGTAAATCGGGAAGAAGAAATTATACCATGTATTTTTTACTTTTTAACAAAAGCGTTAATGTGTGGGGTAGTGAGAGCCATGAGCAAGGGAAAATTGGAGCTCAACTGTGACTACCCCATAACGCCACCAATCACCCAAAAAGTACTCATAAAAAACAACATTCACTGGTACTGATTGCTTTACACTGGTGAATTAATGGAGGAGATCCTCAATAAGGCTTTACACTTACACAGAGGAACACGAAAGAAAGAGAAGACCGAAGGCAACAACGATCCGCCGAATAAAAGATCCCCAATTTTCTTCTACAAAAAAAAAGGAAAGCAACGGTAAATACATGGAGGCGTGGACTAGCTAATTGGAGATCTAGAGCTACAAACCGTTTGTCACAGTCTTCTCCATTTTAATTAGTAATGAAAGTGATGGTTCCTGTATAAAAATCGTCTGTTTACTTTGCTTCACAGAATGGAATCAAATGACGCTCTCATGTCTTGTGAAATGTGTAAAAATGTTGCACATCTGGACTGTGCAGATTGCGATGATGAACCGTTCTTGATTTGTGTATTTTGTGCTAGGAAACAAAAATGTAATTCTAATGTACAAAAAGGAAATGATTAATTTGTAGCTCCATAATAGTGAAAAGAATTGTATTAATTTTCAATTTTGTCAAGGAAACTACTGTTCTGTCAGTATTATGGACTAATTTACCTATGGCTCCCATTATGCGGGGACACTTATTACCCGGTTGACCGAGTAATGAGAACCATTCGAATCCATGTCGTTTGTCTTTTCTTTTACCTCTCTCTCGTCAGTGAAGTGTCCGTTTTCGTTTTGTTTTCCATAGACCATGGATTAAACGTAACAGAATCTAAATTTACAAAAGATGTCCAAAAACATCGTTTCTAACGCACACTTATTTCACTTTTTCATTAATAGGTTCCCGTTCCCCGTTCTCCCCTACTAATAAAAGATTACCTTAGGTTTCGTGTTTGTAACGTTGACATAACGCACGCGATCTAATAACATCAAGATATGTTTTCACTCTTTGTCCAAGAATGTCGGTATTGAATCAAGCTAAGAATTTAGTACACATTTTTTGTTTTTGTAATGGCTTAAAATTAATATGACAAATCAATAACAGAGAAATTATATTTCTTTTAAATGCACATGTTAATTGATAGTTACTTTTGTTGTTTATATTCGTTAGATGTAGGTGTTTTCGTTATGTTTTCTGTCCACAGATATTGCTTTATAGTAAATTGAGAAATACGTACTACATTATATCATTTTTAAGGTTTTGAGCGTTTATTTAATAACAATTCCATTTAGTCGAGCAACTGCAAAGAAATTAATTTCCAGAGTACTGCATTCAAACCGTTAGTTTTTACAGGCTTAGAAGCTGGAGATACACAACAAGGTTTCGCACAATACCGTGGTCCTCGGATTCTGCAGATGCGGTGCCTCGCTGGAGGCTATCGGAGAGCCATCTCTCCGCCCGATCGCTGCTATTGTCTCGGTGGTGGGCGGGCGGCTCGGCAATCCTTCTGCTGCCGAGCAGGTCCACTGACCTGTAGTGGATTGCGGCGCGGGACGGGGTTGACGAAGGGAAGATAACCACTGCGGAAGCCGACGTCGATGGGAGCTCGTCGGCGCCTCTGTGGCGGACTCGGCAAATGGGTCAGCAAGGTGCGTGGCACACGAGGCAGGGTATTGGACAAATGAGAATATTGCTAATCATAATGACTCATTTCTGTTAACTCTCGCTGCAAGATCAGAAAAAAACAACATAAGATTATTACAAATACCGGTCACTGCGTACACAGGCAACTAATAATCTTGGTAATCTTTGTAAGACATTGTACGTTGCTGTCAACATGTACATTTGAATGATCTCTTAATTACCTGCTACCGTTAGACAGACGAACATAAATTCAAGATTGACAACAATATAAACAAGATTGCCCTGACAAACGATTTGTAAGAATCACATGTATGTCCCCTTCTAAAGGTGTTGCAGGTTTAAAAATCGTGGCACACTTTCCACATGTCATTATATCACCACAACTCGCTGTACGTATCTGAAACTGTAGAACACAGTAAAAGTAAACAATTATGGGAGTCATGGCACAAGTCCTCAAGGTTCCACTTTGCCATTAAATTTGTCTTTCAGGCCCCAGTACCAGATATGAAGTAATCCTTATGTCTCCGAATTCTGATTAAGAGTGCCTTATTCTTCATCATGAATCCAGACCACGTCTCCCCGTTATGCTCCTCTTGTCAGTTACATTCAAAACAACTGTATGCAAAACTACTCGGCCATGTTGGCACTTCTCTATACAACTGGTAGCAAGCAATGACAGATCTGTTGTAGGAGATGGTGTTCATACCGTCATCGTTACACTGTCCCGTCAATTTGGTGACCCTGCGACAGTAAATCCATCTCTTCTGCAACTGTTTCAGCTTTTTTTAATTCCAAATATCCCTGTTTGTGTCTGTCAAACAATAAATACCGTCACAAGCCACTCAATTAAATGAATCGTAATCTAAATCCAGGCAGAAAGGTTGTCATGTGAAACTACCACACACATCTGCCCATCACCCATTAACTGTTCCTGAAGTGGGATCACTCGTGCATTACCTCGGAAATGAAGAGTGAAATCGCGTACCTGCAATTTCCCCCCTTCCATTTTTGACCTCTTCCATCTTCCTCAGAAACTTCCAAATGTCGGAAGGATCTCAAAAGTAATAAATAAAAACAATTAATCAGTGACAAATTTTCATGGCTCAAACTCTTAATGCTCAGTTTCTTTCTATGCGAACTAACTGACCGGTATGATTATATATTTCTCTAAGGAGATTTAACCAGAACAGAATTTTATCGGGTAATTATATCTTCTAAAAATCACAATTCTGCTACGTTAAAAAATCTTAAACTTTCTTGAATATTTTATAAGTGTCTCTAACATCCTAGTTCATTTGAATGTACTTTGCGAAGTGATGATTACAACGAGTTTTCCATTAGCAAAAACCTCTAACATTTCCTAACAATCACTTATTTATAAGTTGCGCAATATTGACTATCATGCACCTTCTTTTAACAAAATCCCCTAACAGTTCTCTTGTCAATACATCGCACGGTGATGAGTATTATGATTTTTCATTAGTAAAAATCCCTAACAATTTCTAACAGTTACTGAATATGTGGCCAAATGATGTATAACACACACTTTCTCTTTCAAACACGAAGTGGCCTATTAATCGCTAACAGCCTGAGAAAATTAAACAACGACTCTCTCTACACAGCTGAGTATTGGTGCAATTTACAGCTTCGCCGAATCTGTGTAGTGTCTATTGATTAACTAGGTACTTCTGGCTTCCATAACTAATTAACTACGTACTCTTTGTCTCCCTAACACATCAGGTTTACTTTGCCTCGACAACAAATCATCCTCGTAATTTGGGAAGTCCTCAGTTAAATCACGAGTTATTTACTTTTCCTCGTTGGTGTTGTTGTTTTTGCTTTAGGGCGCGTCAACATCAGGGCCATTAGCGCCCTAATTTTCCTCGAGGAAGGATCAACCTAACTTGGAGAACATGCAGGGAAGATCTCACTTACGGAAAAATGGTTAAGGACCAAACTTAATACCTATCTCTAAAACATATTCAGATAAATTCTACTCGCAGCAAGCACACACACTTCTTTACGCTGACAATTGATGAAATGGCTCTCGCAATGATTAATACGTATGCACTGATAATTCATAATCCCCCCTCTCCTTTACAGTTTGCTCTGGCATTTATCCCTTTCGTGGGAACATTTTTCTGAGCTTATTACAGGTAACAGTTGGGGGTTCAATCACTTGCTATGGAACACCTATTACATATCACGCAACAACAACAAAAATTTAGGCACCGGTTTTTTTTGAAAATTTATGTGGGAGGATGGCTTCCCACGGACCACGAGATGATAATATCAAATATTTTTGAAAATTTTTTCTTTCAAAAATTTTCACTTAAAATAATATTAAAAAATGTATATTATTGGTACATGTACTTTTATTCATAAAATATTAACAAAAATTATACTACTGGGTGTTATGGAATAGTCTGAAACATGGATCAACACACAAAGTGACATTGCAATTTGAGTACATTATTCTTGTTTTTCCCCCACCCCCCTTCTTTTCTTGTACTGCATAAACGATAACGCCTATACTTCACAATTTTCTTTGGAAGATGTTCACTCACATTTGACAGTCTGACTTGATTAGGAACACTAATACTGTGTACTTTTTTTGAAACGAATACAGGTGGACGCCTACGCCATTTCCTTGATGAGAATCCTGACAGTAATTGTCTTGCTAACTGTAAACGGAATGTTAGTTGCTCTCCATTTCCTGTGACTGCTGAGTGCATTATAAACGCATTCACAATGGCAGCATCAACCAAAAAATCAAAAAAAATCGATGCCACCATTTTAGAGACCGCCGTCCAAGTTCATACCGTTCTCGCTTCTGATCGAAGAGATCCACACCACCCATTATGCTGTTGTACAACCTTATGGCACCACGAAGTAGCACCAAAACGACGTTTTCCTGACACGAAACTGAGCCCAACAAACAAATAATGCTCCGTCAATTGTTGTCAGTGTGACTGCTGGAAGCAGCGGGAATTTTCGTGTGTTTCTCATACTAATGTACAGATGGCAGCACCAGCTAGATGTGGGAATGTTGAGTCTCTTGGCCCCTGGAAGACTTTAAAGTATGTGGGAAGCTATCTTCCCAACGCCCATGAAAGGGTTATAGCCTCTTACTGAATAGCCTATGTCATTCTAATCGACTCGTCTCCAAGGTGCGCTTATTGCACGGAACACCTCTGGTAAAATAATACCATGTGCATAAATCACTAAACTTACTGAAAAATATTAATATCTCCTTATTTCATTTACTAAAGCCCTGAACCGTCACATGATATAACCAACCAACAAAAGTCGACCACTATCAGACACATTTCAAGCCGATTCCCATACTGAATGCGCACTGTAACACTATACCTTCGAAGAATATTCCCATATAGGGATTGGCGCAACTGGACTGTTGCTTAATTTTTTTGTTTCCTATAAAATTGTATATAAAAGACTGCATAGAAAACCGGTTGAATTTTGAATATAGAACTTCTGAATCTGCTTAACTTTTGTCAGAAATGTATTTATGTATTTTGCGTGTGCTTTAGGAATGCTAGTAATTAATTTGCAATAAGTAGTTGATGATATTGATTTGTTAAGAACATCCCCTCGATTGTTCTTACATGGTATTAAAGAGAACATATCTAACAAATTTATAATCTCAGAACTGCTGATACTAGTGGTTTATCCAGCTTTTTGTTTCAGGTTGAAATCAAGCAAATTGATTTCCTTCAGACCGTATTTATTACAAAATACTAGTCGTATTTTCTGTCAATTACTTCAGTTACTGCGCTGAAGAACCAAGAAAGAGCAGAGTTCTAAGATAAATTTCATTTTATTTAGGTTAGGCCGCTTACATGTGGTGCAGGTAATTAAGTTTAAGAGATTATTAAACATGATAAACATGTTGAGTGTTGCATCAGACATGTTGAGAGACTCGTAACATTATTAAAAAGTCAGTTGTAGCTTATCAATTTAGACTTACATTCTCTATACATTTGATGTGTAGACCGTTTGCAATTAATGTAAATATTACCAAATTTCATTGATGGAAGTGTATTTTTGAGACATTCGAGTAAATTACAAACGATTGCTGTTACGATACAGAATATTGAAGGATATGGCTTGAAACGTTAATAAAATTCAGGTTTCTCTCACTCTCTGTCTTCCGTAATTGTCCACTGTAGAATTGAGGAGAACAGTTTAAGTCTACAGGGGTGCCCAACCCAAATGATCTTGCAGGCCACTTTGAAAGTGCGTCATAACTCCGCGGGCCGCATATAAAATCCCTATATTAGATTTAGATCCAGTATAGAATTTTTAGTGAAAAATTGAAACATAATGAGTTATTATTATTGTGTTTACTATTATTCTTACATTTAAACATAGATAATTTAACAATAATGGTACTAAACGCACGTTTTAAATAAATATATAACACTAAAAATGATATATAAAAATATATAAACACTAGCTGACCCGGCAATCCTTCACTATTGCTGGACTTGAGTAGGCACATAGCTTTAATGAAAAAATATTTACATATAAATTTTAAACTGCTGTTTCATTCATTTTCAGTTGGAAAGGGTGAGAGGGGATACGCTTTGGAAAACATACGGAGGCAGTATTTTTCTGTTTGTTTTAAAGTATAAGTGTACAAATTCTTATCTAAATCGGATAAAAAATGTGGTTTGCCTAAATTATGGGGTGAAAACGTAATGGGGTTGGAAAGGGGGAGAGGGGATGAATATTCGGAAACCATACGTAAGCAGTATTTTTCTTTTTGTTTGAAAGTATAAGTGTACAAATTCTTATCTAAATCGGGTAAAAAATGTGGTATTGCCTAAATTATGGGGTGTTATGGGGAATAGGGGGTGACTTTTTGGAAATTTTTTTTCACAGGAACCTTCGCAGACGCCCACTCGAAAACTCTCCAAAGTTTCATTGCAATCTGATAAATGGTATAGGAATGCATAGAAGACGAACAAACCCACAAACCCACAAACATTGATTTTTATATATAAGACTAGCTGACCCGGCAATGCTTCACTATTGCTGGACTTGAGTAGGCACATAGATTAAATGAAAAAATATTTACAATTAAATTTTAAACTACTGTTTCATTCATTTTCAGTTGGAAAGGGTGAGAGGGGATGCGCTTTGGAAAATATATGCAGGCAGTATTTTTCTGTTTGTTTCAAAGTATAAGTGTGCAAATTCCCTTTGAAATCTGATGAAATATGTGGTTTTGTCTAAATTATGGGGAGGAGGGGTTGGTTTTTTAATTCTTTTTGGCAGGAACCTTCTCCGTCATCCCGTCGACAACTCACCAAAGCTTCACGGTAATCGGACGAACGGTTTGCGGGTTTGTTTAAATTATGGGGTGTTATGGGGAAGAGGGGGTAATTAAGGTGGTGGAAAGAGAGGAGAGGGATTGAATTATTGTGAAATTAATGTGTACAGTATTTCTCTCTCTCTTTTTTAAAGTATAAGTGTACAAATTCTTATCTAAATCGGATAAAAAATGTGGTTTGCCTAAATTATGGGGTAAAAACGTAATGGGATTGGAAAGGGGGAGAGGGGATGAATATTCGGAAACCATACGTAGGCTGTATTTTTCTGTTTGTTTTAAAGTATGAGTGTACAAATTCTTATCTAAATCGGATAAGAAATGTGGTTTGCCTAAATTATGGGGTGAAAACGTAATGGGGGTGGAAAGGGGGAGAGGGGATGAATATTCGGAAACCATACGTAGGCTGTATTTTTCTGTTTGTTTTAAAGTATAAGTGTACAAATTCTTATCTAAATCGGATAAAAAATGTGGTTTCCCCAAATTATGAGGTAAAAACGTAATGGGGGTGGAAAGGGGGAGAGGGGATGAATATTCGGAAACCATACGTAGGCAGTATTTTTCTGTTAGTTTTAAAGTATAAGTGTACAAATTCTTATCCAAATCGGATAAAAAATGTGGTTTGCCTAAATTATGGGGTAAAAACGTAATGGGGTTGGAAAGGGGAGAGGGGATGAATATTCGGAAACCATACGTAGGCTGTATTTTTCTGTTTGTTTTAAAGTATAAGTGTACAAATTCTTATCTAAATCGGATAAGAAATGTGGTTTGCCTTAATTATGGGGTAAAAACATAATGGGGTTGGAAAGGGGGAGAGGGGATGAATATTCGGAAACCATACGTAGGCTGTATTTTTCTGTTTGTTTTAAAGTATAAGTGTACAAATTCTTATCTAAATCGGATAAGAAATGTGGTTTGCCTAAATTATGGGGTGAAAACGTAATGGGGGTGGAAAGGGGGAGAGGGGATGAATATTCGGAAACCATACGTAGGCTGTATTTTTCTGTTTGTTTTAAAGTATAAGTGTACAAATTCTTATCTAAATCGGATAAAAAATGTGGTTTCCCCAAATTATGAGGTAAAAACGTAATGGGGGTGGAAAGGGGGAGAGGGGATGAATATTCGGAAACCATATGTAGGCTGTATTTTTCTGTTTGTTTTAAAGTATAAGCGTACAAATTCTTATCTAAATCGGATAAAAAATGTGGTTTGCCTAAATTATGGGGTGAAAAGGTAATGGGGTTGGAAAGGGGGAGAGGGGATGAATATTCGGAAACCATACGTAGGCTGTATTTTTCTGTTTGTTTTAAAGTATAAGTGTACAAATTCTTATCTAAATCGGATAAGAAATGTGGTTTGCCTAAATTATGGGGTAAAAACATAATGGGGTTGGAAAGGGGGAGAGGGGATGAATATTCGGAAACCATACGTAGGCTGTATTTTTCTGTTTGTTTTAAAGTATAAGTGTACAAATTCTTATCTAAATCGGATAAGAAATGTGGTTTGCCTAAATTATGGGGTAAAAACATAATGGGGTTGGAAAGGGGGAGAGGGGATGAATATTCGGAAACCATACGTAGGCTGTATTTTTCTGTTTGTTTTAAAGTATAAGTGTACAAATTCTTATCTAAATCGGATAAGAAATGTGGTTTGCCTAAATTATGGGGTGAAAACGTAATGGGGGTGTAAAGGGGGAGAGGGGATGAATATTCGGAAACCATACGTAGGCTGTATTTTTCTGTTTGTTTTAAAGTATAAGTGTACAAATTCTTATCTAAATCCGATAAAAAATGTGGTTTGCCTAAATTATGGGGTGAAAACGTAATGGGGTTGGAAAGGGGGAGAGGGGATGAATATTCGGGAACCATACGTAGGCAGTATTTTTCTGTTTGTTTTAAAGTAAAAGTGTACAAATTCTTATCTAAATCGGATAAACAATGTGGTTTGCCTAAATTATGGGGTGAAAACGTAATGGGGTTGGAAAGGGGGAGAGGGGATGAATATTCGGGAACCATACGTAGGCTGTATTTTTCTGTTTGTTTTAAAGTATAAGTGTACAAATTCCTATCTAAATCGGATAAAAAATGTGGTATTGCCTAAAGTATGGGGGTGGATATGGGGCGAGGGGATTAATATTCGGAAACTGTATGTAGGCAGTATTTTTATGTTTGTTTTAAAGTATAAGTGTACAAATTCCTATCTAAATCGGATAAAAAATGTGGTTTTGCCTAAACTATGGGGTGTTATGGGGAATAGGGGGCGACTTTTTGGAATTTTTTTCTCGCAGGAACCTTCGCATGCGCACACTCGAAAACTCTCCAAAGTTTCATTGCAATCTGATAAATGGTACAGGAACGCATAGAAGACGAACATACAAACAAACAAACATTGATTTTTATATATAAGATAAATGAAATAAATTTTGAAAATATGGAAGCACAAATATTGTAATTTTTGATACACTGGAATTCACTGCATTGGCCATTATAAAATAAAAATATTTTGTAAAAGTATGTTGAATCTCGCGGGCCGCAAAAATAATTAAGGTGGGCCGCGGGTTGGCCACCCCTGTTTAAGAGAATATAGATTTTTTTAATTTATTTTATTGGCCTTTGGTCCTGCCGACCATACAGACATCTTCTAGTTTTACAATTCTTATATACATTTCAGGCTTTTTATCTTTACTTCCTTTTACAGCGTGATGCTAAAGTTACACAATTCTTTGTATTTTTTTTTTTTTTTTTTTTTTTTTTTTTTAACAGTTTAACGTCCCTTTTTAACAACGTGGTCTTTAGAGACGGGAAAGGATGGGGGCAAGGAATGGGAAGGAATTCGGCCATGGCCTTTTGAAGGAAGCATCCCGGCATTCACCTGGAGTGATTTGGGGAAACCATGGAAAACCCAAATCTGGATGCCCGGACGGGGATTCGAACCGCCGTCCTCCCGAATGCGAGGCCAGAACGCTATCCGTTACACCACCACGCTCGGTAATTCTTTGTAAGTTGACACATGTTTGTAGTTGCGATTTACATTTATATGATGTTAACTATATTTATTAACTAAATGGCTCTTAATTATATTTCCCTAAATATCTATATTAATGCCGTTTGAGCTTTTATATATAATAGGAAGTATACTTCCTCTCTTATTGTTATATTTATACAGTTTAAACGATTTAAACAAGGTTGGATTGTACATAGTTATTTACATAACAGAGGAGCTTAATTCGGTTAATAAAGAATATACACAAGAGTGGTGGTTTAGAATAAACATTTTTTGAATTGACTTTACCGTGTTTTTCCCCTAATCTTTACTATTATTGTTTGTCTTGTTTCTTTTGTAATGAATATATTGATGTGACGCTCTTGCATTGTAAATATCCTTATATTACACACTCATATGAGCTAACCGTCTTTATGGTTGCTTGCTACGTTTTATACATTACAATTTAATGTTTGCTTCACTAAGGAAAATGGCAATCGCCTTGTATACATCTTGTTGTTTTGAATTGAGCAGGACAGGTACGGAGACGGGAAGGGGAATTTTAATCTTTACCAGACTTGTGTATAGGTTTTTTGTGGGTAACAGGTTGCGGCTGCAGGCCAGGACTATGTGATTTATATCTGATATCTCTCCTTGGAATATAGATTTTTGAGGTGGCGGCAGAGTACATCGCCGTAAGCTCATCTTTCACCAACACAATTCGGGAGTGCATACGCGAACGTTATATTACAGCGACACGCCGGAAAAGTCTTCTTTCACACATATAGATTTTTAGTTATAAATTACCACTAATTTTATTTTGGCTTAGGATTTAGAGGAATTAGATGCTTATTTTCAATCCAGTAATCCATTTGGTTGATGGAATTCGTTGTGATTTACTGATTTACATGTACAATCAGAAGATGAAATTCGAATTTGAAAAGAGTTGGTAGAAGCATGCTGTATAAAATATTCTTCTTTGTTGTATTTACGTTTCGTTCGTAATATATATACCTGTTTACGATAATGTAAATGGTAATGATAACTATCGAATAATTAAGTTACGCACAATTGCAGAGCACTTCTTACAAGTGGCAGAATACCTGTGGAGAATACTGGGCTGCCCTAAAATTAAACAACACGTCCATGCTTTCAGCCCTGACGCCGCTAATGGGAGTTCTGGTGGGAGGCAGTTCAGTTGTAAGTCCATTACCAGTTGCTATCGATTCGACATCCGGCGCATTACCCTGCTTACACAGCGCTCGCTGTTGAGCGGGGTAGTTAAGGGGCTCCCTTTCATCTGCGTATCGGTTTCTTCAAAATTACGCTGGTTTTTTTTGAAGCCTGTACCGCAATTGCAGATTGCCTCAGGGGAAAAAAGAACTCACAAAATGAGAGGAAGTTCGTGTCGAATAAAGTTCAGTCTCCTGAAACACTTCACTCTGTGACGCTTAATTTTACCTGGGAGGTTCAGTTTCATAAGGCATAGTATTTTCTCGTTTGATTTATGAAATGTACTATTGCAGTTACTTTCCTATTAACTCGAAAATGCTGTTGAATCAATCGCCAAATTTGAGACTACTATTAATTGAGCTTTAAACATTAATGTTTTCGGTATATTAATGTGTCTCCTTGCGATTGATATATTGTTTAACGCATTCTACCCAAAAGTCCTTATGGGAAAAGGTTTTTAGGTTTTAAATATGACAGCAATTACTTTTTTAAAGTACCTGCAACTCTCCTTAGCCGATTTGAGATGGACTATCTATATTTGAAATTTTAAATTCTTTTCCTGAGATTCTATATGAATCTTCTAGGTTTCGTATCAAACGATGCAGTCGTTCAACCACATTTATGGAGCAGGATATTATGCAAAAGAAACCCACCGCAGAGAAAATTGTGTTTGTGATTCTAAGAAGCCGTACGTGAGAATCTAGCAAACCTACTTACGAAATTCGTGTGTAAATATCAAATAGAGGTATTTCACGTAAAACAGAGAATTGTAATCAATATGTTAATATCAACTAAATGTAATCACTAATTGAAGCTTCTATGAAAACAATAGTGTTAAAATCTCTTTATCATTGTTAGAATTATCAAGAGTATTAAATATTACCAAGAACTCTGATTAACAAAGCGGCTATAATCACAATTATGAATTAACGCTTGTTACAAAGCCACCACTATCTTCATTATACAAATACGAAGAATTTTATGTTTGCAAGATACTTTGATAGAAACAGTATAATTACACAAACTGTGTTTAAACCATGAGGCTCCCAGAAGACAATGCCGTATTTCTTCTATAAAGCGTTGTTGATAAATATTTTTCTTGAGGGTCTGGATTCTGGAAACAACGAGGAATAACTATGGCACAGGACGTAAATAAAGTAGTAAATTTAAAATAAGTTATTACATTTAGTAGAGGCAACCGCAAATATTATTTTAGAATTTATCTGGGAGTTACCGATCCTGCTTTAGAAATATAACTTGTAATAATACATCAGTGGAATTATATGATTGTTTATACTTCACAGTGAAAGCTCAATAAAATTTCTGCATGCCCAAATACATTTTTTATGTTTTAGTTCCTAGCAGATATAAGTAACAACAAACAAAAAACTTTAATAATATAATGGAGCTTATAATTGTATTCATAAAGATATTATAATTAAAAGTTAAGTACGAAACATAATTAAAATCAGGTATTACAAGTCTGGTAATAGGTCATCTTCCTCGGTTGTTGATCAATAGATTTTAATAAAGTTTTCGATAACAAATAAACACCAAACTGAAGTAAACACACCATAAGGACACGAACAAAACACTGAAAAATCTAAAAGCAAAATTACAAACAAATGATATAATAGTGACTAAAGCAGACAAAGGAAATACTGTTGTACTGATACAAAAAACAGAGTACAATGAAAAAACAGAACAGTTCATACAAAACAATCAGATAACAACAGTAAAAACAGATTCCACAACAACCAAAAAGTGCCTAAAAACATTAGATATATTCTTACAGATTGGCAGAAATAATATTTTTCCCCAAAAAATTCCAAAGCTCCCAATTTTAGAGACCAACAAAAAATACATAAAACAGATGCTCCCATAAGAAGCTCAGGAAGGCACCAACATACCGGCTTAGCAGATTCATTCATGAATTCCTCAGCGAAAAATTCATATACCACAAGGACGGAACCATCAGAAACACAACACAACTAATACAAAATATAAACACAATACCAATACCCCGCAAAGCCACACTCCTATCGTTTGATGCAGTGAATATGTATTCCGTTATTCCAGTCAGTGAAACAATTGATATAATACTAAACAACCTTTCCACACATAACACAGTCCCTAAAGCACACATCAAAGAAATATCTGAAATACTACACATAATAACATTTCAAAATTATTTCTACTTCAACAGAAAATACTATATCCTAAACGAAGGGGAAATTTTATTAAAATCTAAAAATCGGGTAATTTCAATATAAGAAACGTGTTTTATCAGTCAACACCAGTAAACCAGAGTTTAATATAAAACGTATACTATTGTACAAACAACTTTTTAGTAACTGGGTTTCACATTATTTAAAATTAAAGTGACACGTAAGAGTAGGCAGTTACAATTAAATATCTTGTGACGTATTGACAGAGTATCGACTTGCCGAAATTCCGCCTTCGTCGTGTCTTAATGCAGTAGTCCTTCTGTCTAAAGCAGACATACAGCTTAGCAAACCACGGTAGATCTTAGCTAACTTAACATGACCGAAGCAGCACCGTGCCAGTTAAGAGACGGTAAAACTTCCGATCGAGTACGATATCCAACCAGTCACCGTAACCACTGAGCTGCCACACCGATCAACGCTGACAATTTTCATCTCTCAAGCTGACCTGGTGCAAGTAATAAGGTGTTACATCAAGAAACTTACGTTACCAGAATTATTTCGTTTCGAGGGTAAATGAATTTCGCAATGGTATAATAAACTTTGTTTACTCTTCATTTATCTTAGATTAGAAGATTCCTACAGCATGTAAGTAGTGATATGTAATTATCTGTATAGAAATTGATTTGTAGCGGAATATTCCCCGTCTGAAATGCTTGAATTAACTTACGCCGCTGCGTTATTCGGATCTGATAACGGAAGTAAATAGTCCTTGAGGACGCCAACTTCGGTTTTCACAGGCTTTAGTATTTTATTTTCGGAAAAATCAAGGCAAATTCCACAATATCCTTAAATTTGAGTCCCTTGTGTATATCTTTCAATAATACTGGTAGTGCTTCTTGGGTTTCATTGAGATTAGGTCTGTATTAAAATAGTTTCTTCTTTTAGTCCAGATATTATTGAGTATTTCTTCAATAACTGTACCTTAGTCGAAGGCTTCAAATGAGGACAATTTCAAATGATGTAACTTTCATCCACAAGTTCTTCCAACAGCAGTGATACTACCAAAATAAAAACTGCACTGTTGGGTTGTGAATTCTCTGTATGAGACTGTTATGGAAGCACTTACATTGTGTGTATTTCTGCTGGATTTCCTGCAGCACAGTCGTTTCCGTGGATCTCACTATTATCATCCTTATATTGAAAATCAGTTCAATAGAGAAAACACACTATTATATTCTCTCTAGTAGCGTTTGTGAATTAAAAATGTCACCATTTTTGTAAATAATTATTGTTTTTACAAGTTAATTTTTATTCAGTAAGTACTGAACGTGTTGCATAAATAATGTCTAGCGCTGTTGTTGACTTACAGAACCATTCAACAATGTAATTTCGTACTTCGATTCATTTGTATATTCAGCCCTGGAGAATGTATGCCTGTTACGAATTCTTGAGGCCACGTAAAATGAACAATACTCAAGCAAACAGTATATGATTATAATTATCCATAGTTTCCAGCCACTGGCTGGATCTGGTAGTGGGATATGTGAACTGTTATCTAACTGAGATTCTGAGTCTGAATGTGACATTTATCGACATCTTAACTTCGCCAGTAACTTGCAAAACTTAGTTGTATGGATAATTTAACTACTCATGCTTAAATAATAAACCTCCATAGGAACAGAATGAAACATCGCATTATAACGATTGCAAGTTTGACAAGCCACTGCCAAAATGTTATACTGTTGAATTACACTGGACAGTGGGGCAACTGTAATATGTAATGAGAACTGAACAGAAAGTACGTGATTTCTTATTAGATCCTATAGACACTACATGAATGTAATTTTAGTGATAAATGTTTACTACGTGGCCATTAATTTAATGAAAACAATTTCAACATCCAGTATAAAAATAATTAGCAAAAATTTGTTTAAAAGAGGGAATGGCACTTTACAAGGTTAAAAAGCAACACTTTTACATCCGAGAATTATACGCCTAGAATATGCTGAAGCGGATATATGTATACTATCATGGAGTCTTTGTTTCAATCTAACATAGATTCCGAAATTCCAGCATGACGTTAATCCCAGCAATGAACGGTATCACACACATAAAAATCGTCAGCGTACTTAATACTCGAATTTCTCGTGCAATTCTGTTGCACGCAAGTAGGACAATAAGGGAAATAAAAGTTCATTCTGAGAATATGAGGTCATTCGTCTTCGATTGCGTCTTTCTTTTTTTTACTTTACACTCGTTGACGTCATTAGAGAGGGGCAAGAAACGGGAAAGACTTTGGCTGTGGGCTTTTGAAAGAACCATCCCAGCATTAACTTGTGATTTCGGAAAAATCATAGAAAACCGAAATGTGGATGATTGGAATGCCAGGCCCTGCTATACCGCTTACCCACCAGGTTGACTTCTTTTGTGTTAAAATCACAGTTTCCTAGTATTCGGCATAAGTGGGCTCACTGACAGTAAGGACGATAATTACGACGAGTTTGTGTTGGGAATGCATCACTTTATGTTCATGTGCAACGTAGTATGCTAATGCTAGTTTCCAATGGGCGCCAGAGCACAGTCATCTCCAATAACCCCTTGAAAACAATTTACCAAAGCTATCAGTGGGGTTGGCTAAAGAAGAAGAATAATCAGACATGAGATGACATTTAAGTTTCTGCGCACAAACGTTTCACAAAGAAGTTCTCTGGACAAATGGTCTGGTGGTGGAGCTTGTCTGTACTACGGCCTCGTGGATGGTCCACGTGCTACCGAAATCTATAAGTCAAAAAGTAAATGTGAAGAACTGTAACGACGATGGTGGTCAGCGGCTTATTCAGCCAATGTACTAGCGAAATTTTAAGTGAATTATAAATCTAGGTGATGCTATAGAATCAATGGTGAAGAACTTCGCGTCAGGAAACTCTTTTGGACGAATAATGTTGCTCAATTTTCTATAACCCGTAAGTGGCTCTGGGATGAGATCTCACTCTATCAACGATATCACCGGACTGTAAACGTTTCACTTATCCGGTGTTGCCCGTTATTTCTAGCTATTACTGCTTTTCTTAGTAACTCTGTTGTACACTTTTAATTATGTTAAAAGACTTCTGAGGATCATAATACGTTTTTTGCTTATGCCTTTATGCCTCGTCAACGTCGAGTATTAGAGGCGGGAAAGGACTGGGGCTAGGAATGGGAAAGAATTCGGCCATGGCCTTTTGAAGGAAGCATTCCGGCATTCACCTACAGTGATTTTGGGAAACCATGGAAAAATCAAATCTTGATGCACGGACGGGGATTCGAACCTGCATCCTCCGAATGTGAGGCCAGAGCGTTGCCGCTTATTCTCCACGCTCGGTCTGCTAATTGATTCTTGACGTATCCGGATTTTGTCAACGGCATCAACTTTTTACCTGTCCCAAACAAATTACATTGTATTGAAGCAAATTCAGTTTGTAATGTCAGTAGAATCGTTTTCATTTCACTATCGTTTACTTTAAAAACCTCTTGTGGTTAGTTTAAAATTATTAAGAATCGTATTAAAAAATTTATTTAAAAATAATTTGTAAATAAATATTACATATAAAAGTAGAGAACACGTCCTCAACTAATAACAACGTAACGAAAAAGTCTTTGTGTGTTTCAGTACTGGCAACGGAACGCTGTTACAAAAATATCTTGAGTTATGTTGTTAAATGCAAAAATTGTTTTTTATTTTTTACGGTGCGTTAGGTTCATTTTCATCAGATGACAAGAGTTAATTAGAAAAGGGAACTGAGTGTGTATGCTCTCTTCCGGGTAAGATTAGAATCGCAGTTTCCGTTCGACTTTATTTGTTTCCTTTTTATTTCTAACGTCTTGTTCACTTGCCGAATTTGACATACTTTTCTTGTAAGACCCTCACAGCTTGTTCTCCCCCAAGGAATGTTACGGTATGAAGACCGAAACATCATAATAACCTCACAGCTTGTTCTGCCCCAAAGAATGTTACGGTATGACGACCGAAACATCAAAACTACAGTACTATAATTCCAACAATAATTCTTATATATAGTATCTCAGTTCAAGCTATGCTGCAGAATGATAACTCAAACGCTTAATTTGTTTGTAATGATGGCTTTAAAGAGCACCGTAAACCTGATATGCCGGATGCCATCACTTGAAATTAACATTGTGGTTGGCAATGATCTACAGATCGCATATGTCCTGAGCATTCCTGGGGCGAGTAGGCGCGGCAGGCCTCATAACTCGAGCGGTTGTCGACGCCGCAGGGCAGACTGGTTAAACACTACGCCGGGTCAGAAACTGCTCCTTGGGGAACAGCAACTCCCTCCCCACTGGCGGTCCCAGCATTCGAGTTGCTCGATCCTCAGCTTTAGTGCAAACATTCCGCTTAGGACTCTCTGCTGTGTATCGGTCTGATGCAAGCACCAGAGGTAAGTTAAGCTGTGTCAGTAATTGCTGGTAGAATTGTAGCACTGTAACAGTGTTCAATATAAAAGTGTACCGTTGTGTAAATTGAAATTTTGGAAACACAGCTATATGCCATTTTTTAAGCATTTTTTGTAAAAATTCTACAACTAGTACGTAAAATGGAATCAGGGAAGGAAATACGGCAGATACGGCAGTTTATTTACAAATTAAGCAATTAATGAAGTTGGTATTTGCGTTAAGAATCAAATCAAAAATATATTTGGATACTCAGGAGGACACATAATAGATATTAAAAAAACTTGTGAGGGATATATCTTGTAGTATGAACTAATAAAATTACTAATAAAAAAAGTTTCCTTTTAAATATTTCAAAACGATTGGTGACAGTGAATGACTTCTGGTCCCATCAATAACGCCAGAATAAGAACAATAATCAATTCAGTAATACCAAGCCATTTCTAGGTATATCTATGAAGGCTAAACTGCTCCTTTTACAGGGAAAAATAATGTTATCAGTTGTTTGTTACAGCTTATAAATTTCCTGATAAAGGGTGAAACCATCAGATCGTGATATTATGCTATTATTATGAATCACGGAGAAAAGAGAAATTAGTTATAAAAAGGTATTGTTTGAACCCAGCAATGCTCCCATACACAAGTCTCTAATTGCTATGAGTGCAATTGAGGAGTCTGGGTATCAGTTGATACCACAAACCCTGCTATTCGCCCAGCCTGGCCATTAAAACTTAAAACAATTCTGTCAAATCAGAGAATGATGTCAAATGAGCTGACACAATTGAGAAATACTTCCTTGTGGGCATTTCAAAAGTGTATACGTTAATTTATTTATTTATTTACTTATTGATCTCGTCGACATCTAAGTCATTAAAGTTGGTGGAGGAATGGGGTAATGAATGGGGAGGAACTGGACCTTGGCCTTTTGAGGAATCAATGGTTTTGACTGTAGTGATTTTGGGAAATCATGGAAAATCAAAATGCAGAAGTCCGGCCAGGGACTGAAACCAATTCCTCCCGAACGCCACAGCAGAATGTTGACCGCTCATACGCTTGGTAAAGGCATTGGAACGTCCTTTGACGGAACCGTGTGGAGTTCAAATGTGTCTCTATTGAAAACTAAACCAGAACATTTCTTGTAACTCCTGTCATACTGCGAATAACGGGACGAACGTATTTTCTAAATGGCTACTAAAAATCACAATTTTACTGCTTAATGTACAACATTAGTAATCCTTCAGTGTCGTTATATTCATCATCATCTTGAATTTTCCTCTTTAACAAACTGGTTGTAGCAGTGAAAAATACTTTTCGGTAATTTCCTGACTGCTACAACTTCTACTACATTATCTTCATCCCAATCTGAAATGCGTCTATTTGCAGTTACATTTTTTCCAAAATATTCTTAAGATAGTCTACTTTGCGGCAGCCATTATCGTCATGTAACCAAAACATTTGAGTTTTGTTTCTTGTAAAGTGGCTAGAAAGCTTTTTTATAGTTTTAGTGTGATGAACCTGCCACGGCCAACCTACACGGCATGTACAACAACGTCTCAATATTTCGTTGAATACTTGCTCGTCTTGCTTACCGACAGCGTGAAAGGGTGGAAGGGATGTTGTTGCGAAACTCTTTTTGTAGGTTACCAGATGTGCCAGAATGTCTGACGATATAATGTGCTCAATTACACGCGCTGTGTATTGGTTTAACACAAAATAAAAATACTGCTCAAGTTTAAAACTACAATTTTCGCGCCGTCGTTCACCGTTGAAACCGAACCTGAACCAAATACAGAATGCAAGTGCTTACGCCATTAGCTGACATTATCGGCAGAAGAATAGTAAGTATAGCAGTCGAAGCTGAAGTCTGAAGGTTCAGAGGACCATCCGAAGGAATTTGGTTCCTTGCAATTACTTGAGGGTAGGCAACGAAAAAACCGTTCTACTAGTTCAAGTCGGACATTGATTCGCTTTTAATTTTGCCTTGTTTGATCTTCTGGGTATATAACAGGAGGAATTTCATTTCAGTGCCCTGATTTCCCTTAAACGCCCGTCCAAATTGCCGGTATTTCCTACGGTGATAGTAGGAATTTGTTCTGTAAAAGATTGTAAGGAAACATGAATAACGATTAATCATTATTTTATTTATATATATTATATATATTTCGTGACATCAGTAAATATTCTCTGATTTGATACTAGGAGTATTTGGCTAAGATGTTTTTAAATTACTGCATTTAATTTTCAATGACATTAACTTTTACTGTTATGAAAATGTTTCTAAGAAAAGTATAATTTCAAAAACTAATAACTATTATTTGCTTGATCTATATATTTCGTGTAAACTTTATTTGAGTTTTAATTAACTTCAATATCTGTTATCTTCCGTTAAAAAGTTCTTAGGCTATGTTGTCACTTAAGTTCTGATAACTGAGAATACATTGAATGCTCGTCTCTTTATACATGAATTTCTGCATCTAGTCGTCGTATATAAACAAAAAGACACATTTAAATTTAAATAAACGACACATTTTATTTTATTTTTCTGCCTCGAATTTTAACTGTCACCTGTGTTACAGAACGGGTAATTTCAATTTAGCAGGCACCGTAGTTGCACTTTCTTTTAACAGAGTGAGTGCAAATAAACTCAAATTCGATTATTTATTTGAAATTTACATTTCCTTTTTACAACATAACCGCAGATAACATCAAAAGAAGTTTTTTTTTGTTTGAAATTCCCGGTTGGCTAAACAGCGCTATGGTGGCAGCCAATGTAACTAACACTTCGGGTATTACCGAGACTCACCGAAGTTTTCAGAACCGTTGAGGTGAGTTCAGTCTCCAGGGAGAACGTATTTTATTAAAGTGGATACTTTTTCTGCTTGAGAAAACCTTTGGTTCCTTTATATCTTCCGAAACAAAACTGAATAAGTTTGCAGCTGTTTTAATCCTATGGCTTATTACTGGATTAGCCAATTGCGTTTTCTGACAACATCCTGTTAAATTGTAGTCAACATAAGTAAGTTTTATTCAATGTCCATACGTTAAAAAAAGTTAGTGATTAAGGATGAATGCGTTTCCACGTTGGTAGGGTCTGCTAAATTACTACACAATTATGATCAGTGTTTTTAAACAAGATAAATACTCCATTCTTGTTAACATGTTCATCCACAACACTCAGTTGCAACAAGGAATAAATATGTTTAAGAATTCAATAGTGATGGTAAGTTTGACTTGAAACGTTAGAAGCACAAAGTTCCCAACAAATTCAATTTATACACTCAAAGAAGCGGTCTACTTTACAAACCTGTCGTCAAAGCCTTAAGGGCATTAACTCAAACAGCTAATCAGAAGGGTCGAATAATGGTCGTTATTCACGTGGTACGTAGTATCTCAGTAAAGAAAAAATGTTTATACGAGCGGTAAATAAAATTCTTTCCAGCGTCAGGTCATCCACGTTCTTGTTTACAAGTAACGACGTTTTACATCAACTTCGCCGTCTCAGTATTTCATACCAGGCCGCATAAATGTCGCATTTAAATCTGAAGCGCTGTCGCTCCTACCATTTCATTGTGTTTCTTACCACTCCGTACTCGCGTTGCTGCTTTATATTACTGTCAGCATGAGGCTATCTCAGTGGCGTTTAGCTAAAGAAATGGAACAATAAATGCGAATAATTTCAGAAACGTGAAAAAAAGTAGTTATTAATACAGTACTCGTTCTATTCCTTTTCAATCCTTACGTATCCGGATTATCTATTACCGCAGGGAAATTCACAGCAACGTTGACAAGTGTTTTTGCGTTTGCGACTGTAGTAACCGTATATCAAATTTTAATTTCCACAGAATAATTAAAGATTGCAAATTTTCATGTCTCTAAGTCACCAAATTTTTTGTACTACGTTTGGCTTGCTTATTCTGGTTGATAATAAAAAATAACAGTAGGAGTATTTACTGAACTCTAACAAATTAGTTCGAGGTACTCGTTAAAGCTGTTCTTTTTCTATAGAACAGATTTCTCAATCATCAGAACTCAGTTTTGTGATCTGTTATCTTCAATTTCACAGCCATAAAATCATTCGTTTGTATTTTAATTTATAGTGAATGATTGAAGAATGTGTTTAATTAATTCATATTTCTTTTAATTAATGTTATGCAGTATGCTGAGGAATGATACCTTTATCATTAAATGATTAATTAATAATCATTAACAGCAAATAAATCCCCTCCGTATTTTCGGTTATTACAACTGTGACGTATTTTCATTCTTCCTGAAGTTGATTCATTGCACTGAAGGATAGAAAGTGGATTTATTTTCTTGAGTGTATTTGACTGTTAGGCGAAAGGACGTGTTGTGAAGCAAGCAGTGCTTTGTAACTGTTTGCGAGTGACGAGTGAAACCGAATACACTTGTTGGTGAGATGCCTGCCACATGTTGTACGCGGTTTAGCAGCGAGTGCGTGAATCATGTGGTCGAAAAAACTGTTGTCGGCGTTGTAACGCGGTGCGCCGCCCAGCAGTGTCGTGTTGTGGTAGACGAGAAACAGAACTCATTGGTATGCAGTGAGAACAGAATGCAGATAAATGCATTAATACTCTGAGAGCAGAACCCCATTGCTTTCCCTAAATTCTCCATTCTTCTATGGTTCCTCATATATATCTTATTTATCCTTCAGAGGTTATTTAAAGTAAAGAAAAGTATATCGAAATCTTACATTTATTTTGAGGCCACCTTTCGTGGTTTCATCAATTACCGCTCATCTGCCTTTTTGTTAATCGAAAACGGTTAAGACACGGTACTTGTACTAATAAAACCACTTTCGCATTAATGTTTTATTCTTACACTTACAATACTTTTGACATCACATCTTCATTGAAACAATTTCACTAGGTGTTGGAATTTGTAATTTCTTGAAACATTACTCCGATTTTATCCGTTTTACGTGGATACAACTATACAGTGATGTGTTGGCAGTATAGTAAAAAGCAGAGCTAAGCTTAATCATTCGTCAAAACATGTTATGATTTGGTTTTTACCAAATCACAGTTACTAATAAAGTTTTAAAAAAAAACCTAATATTGACAAAATGGCATGTTCCTTATACTTATTTTGTTTGTATCTAATGTTTTGTACTCATGCTGATAAGTCTGAAATCAATTAGCCTATAGAGACATTTTCTTTAATCTATAATCTATTAGTGGAAGTAGATGCGTACTTGTTAACAGTGACAATGATTTGATTACACAAAGCAGTAGTTTATTTAATTAGTCGAAAATCATCATTGACGTTGAGTTTGTCTTTAGTGATGGAGGTAGGCTTGCATTCAAGTTTCTGTAAAGAATTTAACTTCTGCTTTCACAAATGTTTACCCATTTCTGTTTTCGTCATTACTGGCCATATCACTGTAACAAAAATACAAATTACTGCACGGACAAGACACAATATAAAGTTTTTATTCCAATATTTGTAATTCAATACGTTACAAGTCAATGCGAAATGAAGAAGAAATGTAAACTGGAACGGATCTGCAGACCCAAAGGCCTGCTACCGTTAGACAAACAATCACGAACTCAAATCAACATATCTAATATAATCAAAATTAACCTAACAATACTCTGATAGTGCCAACTTCTCTCAGAGCGTTCCAGGGTTAAATCTATTTCGCGAAACGTTTTTCAGCTCTAGGTTCGTTTCAGCAACACCCTGTTACCATATTCGGAAGATAACCATCAGAAATATCTCGCAGGCACGAAATTCAACACAGTTTCACCCCGCTAGGCAGCCAGGGATCAGATAACATCATCACCAACAAGAGTGTATTTCCATCATCCCGTCTCTAAAAATGCATCCTTGTCAATTTTAGGACGTGGTCTATCCGTAACTTTGACTTAGCTACCAAAACCATTAAAAGTTAGTAGCCATAAGGTCACGCTGTGTAGCCCCAGCCCGGGTCTAAAAATAAGCAAAAAATAACGATACACCCATTTGTCTGAAAAGTTGTGTATTTACTGACTAACTGGCACACAACTAGTTTCATAATAATTTATATATGTACTGATTTGAATCATCTCATATAATTCTAGCACATGCAATAAAAATTGCTTAAAAATACAATACATTGACAGAAACTTAGAGCTGATTTACTGCCTAACAAGTTATTAAGCTTTTAGTTGCCTCGCATAATCTTGTTACTAACTGTTAAGCAATGGGACTCAGTTGTGCTCCATGCTTGGTCTCCCCACCGTGAGCGCTTACAGTGGGATGTTCTTTCCGTCTAAAACAACTTTCAAGGAATTTTTTTCTAATTTGTTTTATGATTGCATAATCAAGTATTATTATGTGCGTAAATGACAGTGAACAGTGTGTGTCAACCTCGTTTTGTGCTGCGAATGAGCCATGAAAGAGAAGAGGGGAATAAATAAATCCTATACTTAACTGTTCTAGACTCCTATTGCGAAATGCACAAATGTGCAGTTTAATTTTGCCATCTGACGGATATGTCCAACACAGTATTGTGTGCCAAGTGGATTGAGGCTTGAGTTGAAGATGTGAGGAAGATACCTCTGGTCTACGCATAAAGCCTCTTTTCATTACAATATTAACAGTATGTGGCAATACTCACCGTGTCTCTAGAGGCATTACGGTGCGTGAAATTGTGACATAAATAGATAGGATGTGGTGGCCCATCTCGTGTCTACGGAAAAGATGGCGCTGACTTCCTGGTAGGTGAACAGCAACAGCTCGACCTCGTGAATAGTTGACACAAGGAAGTCATGTCTCGATTCAGAAGTCCAGTCAAACCAACAGGTTCCTTCCCATAACAAACTTCCACAAACTTAAGTACGTTGCTAATGCGTGACTGGTTCGGTAGGAGGTGAATCTCCGAAGGAATACTTCCACTCTAAAATGAGATACGTGCTGCATCTCACTATTTAAGCTACGTTTCGCAAATTCGTGGACTAGAGGGAGACCGCTGTTTTACAGCTCTCCATTGGCTAGCGTTTCCGGCTGGCGAGGGTAAACAGCATTGACAGTTACGACATATCAATCACCGAAACTCGCCGGCAGTCTTTTGTTAGCCTACATCCCTTAAATAAAGTCTGTACACTGCATCTGCCTTAATTGTCGTGTCCAATCCATAGGACATAGGAAACTAGTTTTAGCAATTTAAGAGTCACAAATCCTGAAAACAACCAAGATTCGATTGCCAGTTTAAGAACATCAGTAATTCTTAGATGCCACATCGACCAGGTAGAACACACTTGTTAAATCACGTATAACTTACTTTTATCCTAAGATAAAATTCAATAATGCAATTTATTTTCGGCATGCAATTGGGTTTGTTTGATAGCTTTACCTCTATTTCGTCTGATAACATCATCAACCTTCATTTTACATGTTTCACTTTTTAGTTTGTATGAGACGTAAGAAAACCGTTGTTCTATGTTTATGTTCTTCCCCTTCACTCATAATAATTAAATAAATAAAAGAGTAAACTGGTTTCTAAAAGACTCAAATAGATAGCATCTTGAAACCACCATCAAGCAATTTTACCAAACTCGATATTCGTGTCTTTACTAAATGCTAAATTCCTATTAAAATCTTTCCAATGCCATTGATATATAAAAATCTCCAGTAAGCTATATTAGATTTCTAATAGTAATAATAAAATATCATATTTGATATCAGCGTAAAGTATATACAAAAAGGAAAGCAATTGAGCTCAGCAAATAAATATTCGCCCATTTTTATCCTTATAGACAGAGAAACACGTTGCAAAATATTATTTAAATGGTAATATTACACATTCATTGCTATTTGACAGGTGTGTCTGCATCCTGCCTAAGGAACTCTTGAGTGCAACTGATTTATGAAAATATATATCCTTATAATTAAAAACTATGGACTTTCGTAATCGGTATTGTAATAAATTTTCACGTACAGTGTGTAAATGTGACGGTCACAGAGCCCACAAGGCATGGCAGTGCACGAATGAACGCTACTGCGTGCTGTGAACAGTGACGGTTGAGTTTACGGTAATCTATCGTCAGCGGCAGACCCCCAGCGTCCGATCTGTTAGGGAGACACGTTTATAACCCTCAATAAACATCTTAAAAGCTTATTCATAAATACTTAACAGATTTATTGAAGGATGCTGCATCCCAAAGTTGCCACCATTTATGTGGCATGCAACAAGACAGGTTTTTATTGCGACTTCTTCGTAACTAGCGCATTCGTTGAGTAGCGGGAGATGTTTTAGCCTGTTAAAGCTCTTGACGACTTTAGTATTAACATCTGTTGCTTGAAGATCTCTCGGTCGTGCCGCCGGATCAATTGATCATGGATGAACGAATTTTCAATGGCGTAACGTGCCATCATCTTCAGGTTGCGTCTGCTGACGGCGTGAGGAGCGCAGTTCAGGAAAATTCGTTCATCCACGAGCAATTGATCCGGCCACATTCCCGAGAGATCTCCAAGCATCAGATTCGCCGGGAGCCAACCACAGTGCAAGATATTCGCGCCTAAAGATCTGATAGGCACTAGGATGGAGAAATCATGGATTCCTGTAAGCAGGACTAAGGGCGGAGACACATGTTTTGCTGATTCGCCTTCAAGTTCACTTCATCTACGCAACATGACTTCGTTTCTACGGTATGAGCCGGAGTAACAGACTTTTACGCTGTCAATTCATCGGCGCATCTTAGCAGATAGGACCGACGCCGGAAGGCCATATGGTGAAACATTCATGAGAGAATTTGTTCTAAGCAGCTGGTTAAAAACTGTAAGAAGTACAATTGAAAAGGCAGAAGCAAGTAATTACATTTTGTTGCTCCTTAGCAGTTTTCCTCAACATAATGATGTGTTTTGTCACACCATCATAAATTATAAGCGTTCTGCTTGGTTCTTGAACACACCTACATAAACAATAATCGTCTCTATAATGTCTCTTTGGAAAATTTAATAAACTTGAAGCTCTGTTTGATCAGCAGTCATGTAACGAAGAATGATTGAATGGATCGTACATTTTCGAAAATTTTCTCCCAAAATTAATCACAGTGAGGTGTTTACTTCCTTGTCATATTTCTCAGTGTCAATACTATACACTGCTATGAGCAACAAATGACGAAATGTCAATAAACATTTGGGTACGATGAATTTAAACTATTTCTTTACTTCATTTTTTTCAGCTTTCAGTTATTTGCCGTATTGTAACGCACGAATTTACTTGAAAGTTTTAAAGCATTTTAATTTTGTATTCATTAATCTAATTATGTTTGACTCTTAACTTTTGTGAAAGATACGATAAAATAATCGCATTTATTTTAAAATAACGTAAACATCTTAAAAGACAAAAGGTATGAGAAATTTACTGTAATAGAAAACTACTGCTTGTTCACAAGGATAAATATCAGTCTCTCGCACAGCGCACAGACCCTGGAGTGGTGAATAAGGCAGGCTGTGAAGGGCTAACATGTCTGCGAAATGCTCCCCTTCCTTCGCGAGAACACTGCTCGTGGTGAGTAAATCCTCCATAACGAGGACGCGTGAGGGGTCCACACCAGCCTCATGCAGTAATTAAGTTGGCCTGCATGTGTAGGGCCGTATTGTAACTCACAACCTGGAGCGCCGCTGGGTGTAACGCTGCTATAACGAGCATACGGCAAACATACGACGCCACCGTGACTTCAAGCTTGTTTCGGTCTGCGCAGCCATTTTGAGAATATATGCTATGAAACATTCGTGTGCGTTTGATTTATTTATATGTTTCCTCCCTAAAAACTCAGTAAATATTTATGTAGTGAGGAACTTGACCAATCTACTTGTTAACAAACTTCCTGATGGCTCAGTAGAGAACGAAAGGTCCCGGAATCGAATCCATGTCTCGGTAGGAATTTGTATAGACGTTTAATTAGACCTTCATCTCTAGCACAACTTGCTGTGTAATGTGAAGTAAGCCAGAAAGCTTCCATGCTTCAGGTTTCATGTTAAATTGTAGATCCCATTTACGAGATAGTATAACAGGGTTAGGCTTGGTAAGGAGAAAAGGAGGTGGCCACCCTACCTCCTACACAAGGCCAGGTATTTCTTCTTCTTTAGGGTCCAATCAATCTTAGGGTTGAATAACAAGCTTAATTTTACTTATCAACAATTCGAATTTGTGATAAGCAATTTCACATGCAGATAACAGTCGAAGAAAAGGCGCTAGAAAATTTCAGTGGGTTTTAGGTTTTGTGCAGGATCTCCATCACAGCAGACCCAACTTCTCAGTTCGTCGGTGAGAGAAAACAGATTCTGATTTCAAACCCTGGTCCGCGAAATCGGCACCGAACGTCACACTGACCACCCAACTCGTAAAAACAAATTCTGAATCGCCAAACATGAATCATGAATGTCGGGAACTGTATTGGATAACAGGACTTTAACAAAGCTGCTGAAGATTCTGGACATGAGGTATGGATATTTTACTAGGTGATTACTCGTCCAGTGCTATTAGATGCATCAGAGACATCGCAAATTAACGAATAAAATGGTTGATTTTAGAACAAGGTACTGCACAAAATCTGTGCCCCAACATACGAACAGACAAAATGGAAGAACGCGAAACAGAGAAATGAAAGAAAAGTTTAAATAATGAGATATAATATGTGATATGGAGAGTAAATTATTTCAATCATATTCTTATGAAATAAATTGACTGCACAGTAAAGAAATCCACCAAGATGGAGAAAAAGACTGAGATGGTAGTATAAAGTGAATGCTGCCACCACTAGGATCGAAGTTCCAAAAGACCAAGTAGAAGAGGTGTCAGGTGACTAAATACTCAGGCATGAATGACCATGGGAAAAAGTGGAACGTACACCTGTCACTACTTTCTAGACGTAGTGCATGCATCACCTCTGTATTTTTATTGAAGTCTTAGTTTAAATTCATTTAGCTTTTTACTATAATTTTTTCAGGAGCTGAATTTACTATTGACATCCAGCTCTTAAATAACTCAATTTCTAAAAACAAGTTTTTAATCATAAGTCTACAGAAATTAAAAGCCTTGTAATCAAATTTTGATTTTATTCTGCTTCAAAAACAAGTATTTTCGAGACAGAAGTGAATGTTACGTCGCTAGTTACTGAAAAATCACTTAAAAATATTTGTTAGGAAACGTGGCTCAGGATTCGATCATTTATACTTTCAACCAACACTGATGTAATTTGCTTTGAACTGCAATGATTACTTATATCTTAAGAGATGCTGCATTACATATTACGAAACGCATTCATAATTTCAAGCTTTCTGCAAATTATTAAGTACGCATGTAGCTCAGCATAAATACAATTAGTGACGAACATCGAAATTCTTGCAATTATATATAAACACTAACGTAAAGCATTGTGCCTAACAACATATAATAAGCAAAAGGCATTTTAATTTTCCCTTTAAATTAGCTGCTTCTTTTTTTATTACCATTCATCTTACTGACAGTTTTACATTTCTTATATGTCATACCCCTAATTTTTTTTAATGTACATATTATTTTCTACCAAAATTTCATAGTATTTAGTGTGATCAGACTGCTAGTAAAACTAATTCATGAATCGATGTCCTCATAATTAAATGATCTGAAATAAATCAAATGGTAATGTATGTTAATGTATTTTAATTTATTGTTAATGCACTGCTAGTATAAATTCATTAGCACGCAAAAATGCATATTTCCATTAATATTAATGGAAATTTGGCGTAGCTTATAAAAGGAATAAAACTAAGTGCAATGGATAGCTAAATAGGATGTATGCAGTAGGCATGCCGCATTAAAGGCTTTAGTGAAGCGCAGATTTCATTACCATTTCTATCGTTTTTTCGTATTCAGTATTATAGATCCGGTAATTTTACTAAACAAATGACTCATCATTTACAACTAATTAGTATGAACTGTCAAGAAGTCAGGGTTCTAAATTAGAGGCATAGACTGGACTGTGGTTGAAGACGGCAACATATTCTTCCGTTTGCTGATCTACAATCCATGGTTAGTGGAGACCAAAGTGTGTGTGTGTGTGTGCCGGTGTTTATTTTACTACGAGCGTTGGCACTTAGTGGTAGCAGCTAGTTTGCTGCCTTCTGGAGCCCACACAGCTAGAGCGCATGGTAGAGCAGCCAGCGCCATTGGGTAAATTGTTAGCGGCGGCTGACGGCCACTTGCATAGAAATTAGACTGTTAGCAGAATTGGGGCCCGGGTAATCCTGCGACACTTTGCGGTAGCTGCGCGCCTCACTTCGCGCCGATACGCCAGAGTGGCAACATGAGACTGCCAGCGAGTCTGCAAGGAGCAAATCCAAAAAAAAAAAAAAATAACAGCACTAAGCAAGGAGGATAAAATGTAACTCTGTAAACTGGAAATATTTCTGCTGAAACAACGGTGAATTATTGAGTTATTACCGTCTTTTACAATAAGCTGCTGTTAAAGCACTACGAATGTTCATGATTAATTGACTTTCGGGTTATGCCGCGTTGTTTAATTCATTACCTGAGCTTTTGGCTGGTATCCTCCAGCCTTCCTCAGAGATATTGTTTATGTTGACATAGCAACGAGCGCCAAGCATCGCAGAGTAAAAGGCCGCTATCTTCGTTGATGTTGTTGGTATTTTTTAAAATTTCTGCTGCCTCTTTCACCCGTCGTGGCCACCACTGGTCTTCTCTCCACAGTAACTTCGTTTCTTGAAATTTTATTTCATGCCCGGTATTAATAGCATGGCGGACTACGGCGGATTTGTCGCTGTTGTTATATTTGTAGTGGCGGATATGTTCTTTAAGTCTCTCCGCCACTACAAATATAACAACAGCGACAAATCCGCCGTAGTCCGCCATGCTATTAATACCGGGCATGAAATAAAATTTCAAGAAAAGAGGTTACTGTGGAGAGAAGACCAGTGGTGGCCCCGACGGGAGAAAGAGGCATTTAAAAAATACCAACAACATCAACGAAGACAGCGGCCTTTTACTCTGCGATGCTTGGCGCTCGTTGCTATGTCAACATAAACAGTATCTCTGACGAAGGCTGGAGGATACCAGCCGAAAGCTCAGGTAATTAAATAAACAACGCGGCATAACCCGAAAGTCAATTAATCATGAACAAAGATGGCCGTGGAAGTCTGAGGAATCATTTAACTACGAATGTTGTACAATTATCGCTGTAACGCGGTTTTATATACTGACGGAAACACGTTTCTAATGCTATTAGATATAATCTTTTAACTATATCATTTATTATTTCAGTACTCAAAGTGAATCAGATCATCTAAAGCCATAAAAATATTTACTGTCCACTTTCATCATTACCATAAAAGCTAGAGATTGTTATTGATCCGCACTATATGTGGTACATCACCATTTATGTAGTTTGGGAGTTGTCGCGAAATTGCTATCGGAAACAAAACAAAAAGTCGAAACTCCAGTAATAACAGGAAATAGTAAGTTTGATCAATTATCCAGTACATTTGGAATACGAGCGAAGGTCAATTTACAACAGAGTCTGTATAGATATTGGCAAGACTTGTGACGCCCTTCTGCTATGAGATATGCAATCATTAATTCAAAGATTTCTAGTTAAAATAAAGACAATTATCCGACCTGATACTTTAAGTGAATACGTGCAATCAAAAGGAATATTGTTTTAACTTGTGTATAGTCTCGAGTTTCTTTCATAACTTTAAAGGGTCAAATATCATTTGTAGTTGCGTTACAAAGACATACAGCGATGATGAAGACATGCGCTTACCTAGCGACGATGTTCCTTACTGCACCTCGCAATGACTGTCTACTGGTGCGTACTGGTGGCTGTCAAGAACTAGAATATAACTATTTGTCTGGCTTCAAATCGAAGCTCAGATTGTCCCTTCGTTCATTTGTGTTCAGAGCTGTATATTACTGATATCACAGCAGATAAATATTTTGTAAATGAAACTAGGTGATCCGTGAAAAGAGCTCTAATCACAAATTTAGATTTTTCGGTGAGTAAACGAATCTCTTGAATTGTAAGTATTTTATAGAACACACTGTAGTTTCCATTTATCTAGTTAGCAGTGAAATTACGTATTCATGTCTCTTTGCTGACGTGAAACTCAATCACTACGGCACTTACACTAAAATAGGTGGTAAACATTTTACTCTTCAGTTATACAAGAAAGTAATTTTAAAGATAAAAAAATAATACGAAATAGAGCAGCAACAGTTCTGTCCAGTAAAAAGGTTACTCTTTCGAAAGCTTCTGTCAGCATATCGAAGAAGAAGAACGAAATTAAGATTAAGGAAATTAAAAACAAACTGATTTGCTCTACTAATCTCTGTACCTTGAAAGGAAGATAATTCTAATGGGACAGTGAAAACTGTCGACATAAAGAAAATCAAGGTAAATCAATGAGGTCTAAATCGACTGTTTCATCATTAATGTTCTCATAATTCACTTCAGTGCATTTTAACAGCATATGTGCTGATAATGTAACATCGCTTTTTTTGTTGTTGTTGTTTTTAGTGTAAAGAGGAATCAGTAAATAGGAAGAGATTAGTCTGACAATAGTCAATAAATGCATTAGCAAACTAGTGCAAAAGCCTATGGTGTAGCATGTTGACTGCAAGCTACTAAAGCATGAAAGGAAGCAGCTCACTTTGGATTCTCCTTATATAATGCTTATTGACATGATTTAATTGCCAATGTGATATCTGTGGAACGATACAAACAGTTAGCACCGAATTCTACTGAATAATCCATTGTGAAAATGTGTAATGTCATTTTAAATCACATATCTAAGTTCTGAACTTACTTTTTTCAAAATCTATTCAAAATTGTTTCATTCACAAAAAAAAACACAAAGACCAGCACAAGTTTTATTGTAATACCGAAGAATGTAATTGCGTTTTCTGAATGAGTTACTTGAGGTAATGACAAAATATAAAAATATTTAATTAATGAACACCAACATTTCATGGGTGCCCAGAAAAAACGCAAGTTCTAACCAGCCGCACAATAAGTAGTAGTATGGCGGATGTAACTAGATTTACGTCTCCGACAAGAATGGTTTTAATTTTGCTATATTCTTAATTTGTATTATGACGCACTGTGTCAGACATAAAAGTGAAAGGACAGCAAAAAATTTAAGCAAAAAACGTTAAATTGATAATCAGTGATGAAACCAGAGGGAAACCAAAGCTCGAAAGGATTTTTCCTTAGAATATTTGACCTAAGAAAATCAAATAATCTTTTCTTGATTAACGAAAGCTCGTAGTACCACTTATTGTAACTCGTATTCCAATCGTAATTTAACATTGAAGTTTTAAATATGCCAACTTTATCTCCCGCTAGCAATTCAATACTATCTTATCAATATATGCCCACCTAAAGTTCAAACTTATATTTTGTATCTTACTCCGTAATCATGTTGAAGCAAACGGAAGTATTGCTGAAAGGCTTTGTTTACTCGGCGAAACAAAATTGCAGAATAAAAATAATATTAGTGGTACCACGATACTGGTGATTGTTAATTGGCTTGATATCAGCATACCGGAGGTCGAAACGAAAAATTCACATGAAGTAAACGATGTAACCACTTTAAAAGACAGTTTTTCAAGAAATTAACAAAAAGTAACAAGCGGAAACCATTTAAAAACATTTACGCTAAAGCATAGAAGTCACCTAACTTACAAATTATTGGATTTCCTTTTTTTATTGACAACGGCTTCAAGTTCTGTTTGCTGCTACCTCAATGACGATACCAGGACACTACGAGGTATTATTAATAACGCCATATAGGCCTATCTCTAAAGCTGGATTTCTCTTTACAAGCGGAAGAAACAGTTGAATTAATACGTCAGACCGACCATAAACCATAATTAGGATGGCTGAAATCTTGGTTATAGAAATTTATACTTCACCTACTTGGGCATAGACTTCACCTTTGCTTACAAATTCAAGATTGTCTTCTTTTGCCTGCTGACGAATTCTTTGTCTTCCTGTAGTAGAAGGAGAGCATTTTATGTCCTCAATTGTCTCTTAGAAAACGTCGTATGTAGCCTTTTCCTTATAGGTTATTAAATATACTCTAATCGCCTGACAGAAATATACTTCATCTTTCTATTATTTACGTTAAATGTTCCTTCGATCTTTTAATCAGTACTGTTCACTTCGACGCCCACTTTCGAATAGTCATTTATTTCTGAGTAGTACTTCTCAATAGAACTTTATATAAAACATAGTAATTCCTCATGGTTGCAACCGTTTACAATATTTAATAACTAAGTCCTTCTTACACGACAGTATTTCTTGAAGCTGGTTTTTATATCAAATTAAAACATCAACCATTCAACAATGATATTACATTTCATATCTCTTCTGTCGTCTCTGCTCGACTCTTTTGATCCAACAATATCCTTTTCAATATCATTAGTAATCGTTTCCACAGTAATTATTAACCTGTGCTCATAATAATATAATTATAATTAAGATCGATTTATTATCTACCTGTCGTCATGTTTGTCCCTTACAACTTGAAACAGCGTTAATTTTCAACTAACATCAACATCCTCTAGATAACAGATAACTGAATCAGATTAGCTGGTCTCATAAAATATAAGCAACGTTTATATTTGACGTGAGATTTAATCTCATAAAATGAACACAAATGTTATGCAGGAGAATATTTCGAACAATGTTTGCAAATGACATAATACAACAGTAGAATGGAGTGGTGACACTTTCCTCACCTCTTTTTAGTCTCGTTTCTAGCGCCGCAGTGTTCATTTACAAAGTCCTGACCTACGATGTTACGGGGCGATTCATTATAAGTAAGATGCGAGCACAAAGCCGTGCTTTAAGTTTTTTCTGCCTTGTTATTATCGCGTTCTTTTTATCGCATCTGCGCTAGGGACGAGACCCATTACTGAAAGTTTTCTCCAGTTCCAAGAGGCCTCCGCATCTCATTAGTTGCTCCTTTCCTTATTACGCCAGTGTTTTCATTCGAATAAATCTCAGTTAAATGAACAAATATTGCAGATAAAGCATAAACAGCAGAATCATTTCAGTAATTTAGAACATTTCAACATAGACATAGAGGTAGAGTATGTTATATTACTAATTTCTCGATTGGTTATGCAACAAATGATTTATTTTAAACGCATAAGCATTTAGAAATCATTATCTTTGTTTCCTAATTAATTCAAAATTTAGTTTGTGACAACTCGTCAGCAAAACGAAATTTAAATTTTTGTTCCAATCCTACGTAACAGCTGACTGAGAGAATCATAAATCCTACTCTAACCAGATTACTTTATACATTTTAATATGTAAAAAACATGAATACCATCCACCATATAGTGTTATGTTCAGATGTCTATTTGGAAACACTCTTTTTGAAGTGAAACCTGCTATAGGCTCGTTAGGCGATGTTTGGAAGGGGACAAATCTATGAGATCGCGTCATCACGTAGCGTCACGCTGTGACGTGTTGCCCATATGATATGCGCTTTGGATGCTTTATGGATGGGTAAAATCTTGAGTTCATATCGCTAACTGCTAATCTTAACAGAGTATCTGTTACTAAGTGTGACGTATTGCGCTTGGACAGTCATGAAAGTATAGTTTATACACATATCTAATATATAAAAATGAATTAGAGTTATAATTATTATTACAATTTTCTTCACATAAAAACACAGTTTTTATCCGATTTTGATGGAACTTTGCTTACGCTTACTTTAAAACCAATAGAATAATACTGTTTACGTTTTATTTACAGAAACTTAAACCCACTCCTCCTTTCCCCCCTTTTGATAGTACTTAGAACACACACTACAAAACAAGGCGGTGTGGTAGCTAAGTGGTCAAGGCGCTCACTCTCCGGTCGCGGGTTCAAAACCTATGGTCAACAAAAATTTTTAGGAGTTGTATTTGATTATCTGAGCTACGCCGAGATCTCCCGCGATTCTGATATCACGTTAAATTTTAGGTCCCTGAGAAAAGGAATTGGCCTTCCTGCCTCTGACACAGTAGCTTGCTACATCTCCTTCAGAAGGATTGTACTAACCTTCGGGTTGCGGTCTAAGTTAGATTTTTAATTTTTTAAGTGAAAACTTCTTTAGGTGCGTTGGGTGATTTTTGGATGGGTAAAATCTTATGAGTTCGCGTCACCAAATGTCAATGTTTACAGTATACCTGTAGCGGTCTGGTGTCTCACTGGTTAAGGAGTCTGAATGGGAAACGAAACATCCTTGGTTCGAATCCCTGTCTTGGTGGGAACTTTCATAGGCCCTTAACCTGACTTTCTTCTCTGGCACAGCTGAAGTACGTCAGAACGCTTCCGTGGTTCGATTTATACGTTAAACTTGTAGTGTTATGGGATCCACGGCATTTGTCAAGGTGGAGCCACCTTGCGTCACCGTGTGTGTCAATGGTGTGAAAGAGGCAACAGCTGCCATCTATGTGCAGGTGTTTAAGACGCCACTTTTTTCTATGGTCCTGCTTCAAATACCGGGAATTGGCCACCGGATGCAGCACCCCGATTGTCCCAGCTAGGGGTGGCGCGCCAACTGACCTCGTGGGTGGACGAGGACAAAGGGGACTCGTCGCGCGGAGAGACGGAGAGGATGACGGTTTTGGTGATACGCAGCAGCGTCTAGTTCAAGTGTGATGTGTAAAATCTGTGAAAAAGTGTTTCATGTCAGGGGTCAGCCCATCTCAGGGTCAGAGTGAGGCTGATATTTTTATGCAGCGTATTAGTCGACGGAAGAGTTTCTCCAGCACGCAGGCAACAACACGGTAATGTGCTTAAAAAGAAAAAAAACTTTATCACTGCATTGACATTTTCATGCGACTGCACCTGAAACGACCCGGGAATTTTTTCATGAGCCAGTTTATTATTCCTTCATCAGGACATTGTCATTTATTTTTACGTTTCTTGTATTAAGAGATACATTCAAGGCATCCCATGCTGGAGCAAATTTTACATACAAAAATTGTAATTTAGTGTTCCTTTCTTTTTTTTTCGTTTGTGCATATTGTAAATAAATGTTATGTAGTTTCAAACAGAAATTTTATCCCAGAATTATTTTTTTTAAAAAAAAGAGAATTGGTATTGAATAATTAAATAACGGTTTGTCAATGGTAATATCCAGTTAATAATCCTTAAGTAACGAAAGAAATCGTTACAAACTGTAGGTGCTCTGTACCTAGTAGGAGTGCGGGGTCATGTTAAAGCGCGTAAGACAGGGGCGGAAGGTACAGCCACTAGAAACCCTGTCACCTGTTCATTACAACTACACGGAAAGAATGACGTATTGCGCGTATGATATTGATGGTTTAAAGTTATCACTTCTCTGGGCAGTCCCCAATCACTGCCAACTCTTTTTTTTTTTCTCCCCCTCTATCTCTTTTCTCGTAACAATTGTCTCGGATGCCGGCCTCAATGCTGGAGACTAAGAAATACATTAGAAAACTGTTTGAGTTATTAATGAGTTAATGTCCTTATTTTGTTTTGAAATTCAAGTCTCAGTCATTTCATGGTCGATTCTGTCAACATTAATGTCACTTAACTTTTAGAGTAATGATATTTCGCCTTTAATTTGATATAATGAATTTAAAATGAATGATTTGCAAGAGATTATTCCAAAAAAATATTACAGTATATGATTTGAGGGCAGTAAAGGACAGTTTCGAGTGTCGCATGACTACTGTAATAATTATTATTGCTTTTAGTGAATAATAATTAATTTAAATATATTTATTGGGGACGTCATCAGCAACCAATGACATGTTTTTTAATTCTTACCAACGTTTTATTGCGTATGATGGTATATTCAAAGATCCTAAATTATTTATACCAAATTCTAAAGTCACTATAGTACATTTTTGTTTGAATAATTCTTTTACTGTTACAAGTAAAAAAAAAAAAAAAGCCATATCGAATTGTTAGTGCTGACGTTACGGCATTGTCAAAATTCAACAGTTTTTGCAATGCTGAGTCCTATTGGCGGATGCCCCATTCGAGATTCCAGTAACTTTGGTGGTCATGCATCAAATGAACTCAGTCTTTCAACCTAGCAATCATACGTTTTGTTTTGAACCAGTTATCAATAAACATTGTAGGATGATTTATGCTCCAAACCGTCTTTGTTTAATGACAGTTAACTGAAGTTAATCACCAATGTAATTTATCAAGATAGTGCGTTACTTATATAATTATGTAGTTAATCAGTAGACTGTGGCGAAAATCATTTGGTGACCAAAAACGCAGTTTTCCGTTAGTTGATTAAACTTCCCCTGGCAACTGGAAGTTACATTAAATCCTGTAGAATATTTACTTCTCACCATAGTATCTAATACACATTCGTTTTTAAAGTAGAGTCTTATTAAAAATTTAAGCGATTGAGTTTACATGGTGCGTATACATCTGTATTAAAATAATAGAAAAATATAAATATCCACGAATTTGACATTATGATTCTGCAGGATACTTACAGTTCCACTCCTCTGTTTCTTGCGACTTCACATGCAGCTACCGTTTCCTTTCACGATGTCCACCGTCTTGTCTCTACACGCTGGCACTAAGCCGAGAGCCGACTTTCATGAGGCATCTCGACCGTTAAACTGCGGAGGAAGTAGGTCTGGTACATTCAGTTCTTCTAACAAAAACTCCAGGTCGAGATACAAATACAACTAGAACTGATGGAAAAAACAACCGGGCTGATGACTTCAAAAATACGGTGAGACTATTCCACAATTTAAAAAAAAAGAACTATCTACAAGAGTTTGCATTTCTGAGACGAGATAAATTTTCATCGTAATCGTACACGGATGCAATTTAATTAATCTGACCTAAGAAAGCAGTTCTTCAGTATATTTTAAGAGTAACGATATGCAGAAGAAAAATAACATCTTCCTCGAGAGCGAAAAATTTAAATATCAGCGTCGGAAAGTAGGGAAAAGTTAATAATACAAATTGGTAGTAACATTGTTATACCATTGAAAATAACAGACTAAGCTAAATAATCCGACTGATAATCAGTGCAACTTATATGTATGGAAGAAATGAACTACGATCATTACTGGTGAACACAAAAACGTTTTGATAAAAATATTCGATATCTTACGTGATTGTAATATGATGTAAGTATGCTTCTATTGGTATTGACTCAGAATGACACAAAAAATTGAGGTGAGTGTAGGAAAACAGGAAGTAAATGGGATTTTCTGTGGTATTGTCCATTTTGTTTTAGGCTTTGGAAACTTTCAGAGAAGCAAGTAAAGATCAGGAAGACGGGAGGAACGAGTTTGGAGATAGGAGAAACGATCAGAGACGTTCAGAATCACCCTACAGTGACAGGAAGGAAAGGTGGTTCGTTTAGTATTGAGGGTGAAATGGATGATTGGGAGCTGGAATTAGGTCGTAGGGGAAATAAGGTAAACGGGATGAACGTGATAGACAGCCCAGGAATTATTGGGAGAAATAGGTTTGACTTGATAGCAGAATCAGAAAGGGGAAGAGTTTCAGCTTATTGGGCACACAAAACTAAAGATAATTTTTATGACCGAACGATTCACATCCCCAGCAAGGAAAGAAATGTATGAAATTCTGCGCATATGTAGCACAAATGTATGAAACGCGACTGACAGAAAATAATCTATATAATCAACGGAACCCAACAAATCAAAGCACCCTGACTTGTCGAAACCGAATAGGACCTCGCAGAAGTCGGCTCAGAACCACTGGCATCCACACGGAGAATGTATAGATATCGCTTCACATAAATTTGTATCTAAGACCCCAACAGCAAGAAATCTGTAACTCTAAAATGCATGGTTACAAAAGAGGCGTCAAGTCCAGAGCGAAAGGATGAGGACGTTTTGAGAAGAAGAATATGAGGAACAATGCAAATTAGTAATTCAACCCACTCCTTGGTGGGCTAAACGATAAAATTAGTGTAATAATGTGGTAAATACTGATAGAGTGGAGAGGAAATTGCTTCTTGAAGACGTTAAGTATAAATATATCGGTATTAAATTTGATTCTAAACTCAATTGTACAATAGTCTAAAAATCATTCGCTTAATTGATACGGTATTGAGGGGATGTACCAGAGAAATAAGAAACTATGAGAGAATATTATTGGTCAGACCATACTGGAGCCATGTTTTGGGTAACAAATACAAATGCAACGGAAAGCAGTAAAATTTTTTTGTAGAAATTAGTACAGAACATAATCATTAACTGACGCTACAAAGAAGATAGTTTGGGGATCATTGGAATTCAGGACGAGTATGAAGATATGGCTGCGAGCATACATGGCGATAGTGGTGATAAAACTTGTATGGATATCAGTAGAAGTATTACGACTTGTACATTAAAGGGCAACGTGAACATATGCTGGCACTTGATTTCAGGGATAAAGGACTGTGTTTTTGTTTTTTTGTTGTTGCTTTTTCTTTTTCTTTTCCTTTTATAGGTAAAGGAATCAGGGATTGGAATAAATTATGAATGTAAATTTTGAATGATTTATTAAAAACCTTGAAATAATTAAAAACTAACATTCGTAAATAGCTGAAGTGGGGGAATTACATTCAGTGACCTAAGAATAAAAACAAGAATAGGGGAAGTAGATGCGTTGACGTCAATAACGTGAAATTAATCTATAATCCCTTTTGTTAAACAAGCTTAAGGATTTAATAACAATGCCTTAATATATTCAGGTTTTACAAGCTTGAAGGTATTATTCTAATTGTAGCCCCAGTATAAAGATAAAAAAATGATTGAACCATTACCACTTCAAACTTTTTGTGTAAACAAATTATTTGTTTGCCAAAAGTATTGGGAGAATGTTGAATCATATAATTAATTTACCTATAGTATTACGAAGACGTTGTTATAACTCTAGTTTTGTTACGTTATATCTATGATATCACAGTTATTTAGTCGTGTCAATAAAGACTACGTCTGATAGTTTATCGCATGTTTATCTTTAAAATTTACTGCAGCTTAGAGAAACTATACACCACACTTCATACAAAATAAGTACAGTAGTCAGATATTGATGACATCTGCGTGGTTATTAAGACCACCTTTTAAACGAATGCTCGCTGATTCAAATATCTCTGCCGTTTAGTTGAAAGTAGGTTTGGTTTAAGTGCCCAAGGCATATTCTGTCCTGTTGGCATCAAGGTTTCCGTATTTCTCACCGTAGCTCCGAGAAATCTACACAGCAGAGATGTGGTGACTAAACTCTATTTATCGTCGCGTATCTCGCAGAAATTTATATCCCATTTGGCGTTTTGCCACCGAAGTGCGTTCGTGCCTCGCCTCCTGGAACGCAACTTCTCTGCGATCGACCTCAGCAATCTGCCACAGCTCAGCAGCCCCGGTGCGTCCTCTACCAGTCCAGTACAGTCACCTAGAGGTGTTATATTAGTTTCACAACTGATGTGCGTGATGTAAAGCACTCTTTGTCAGATTTTAAACAGCTCCAGATTTTGTATGAACGGATTGACTGAGTTAAGTATTCTACCTTTTCTATGTATGAAAGCGAACTGAAACTTTGTTAAAACGTCTAAAATTGGGATTTAAAAATTTCAACAAGTCTTCAGTTTCTGGAGTCTCATTATTTGTAACACATAATTGAATAAAAAACCTATCACTAATATTATAAAGATGATTAACAAGAAATTATTATGAATTTTTAATGAAATCTTACCAGCTTTGAGTTATGTATTTTAGCATTAATGTCTTTTATCTAGGCTCTTTATCTAGACCATTTGTTAAAACTGTGCTTAAAAATGAACTGTTAAAATTATTGGTTTGAGGTTTTAGTTTCTAGCTGCTATTTATTTAATTGATTCCAGATGCTAATGGAAACTTATTATGGCGGGATGATTCTCAGAACAACTACACCATTTTAATGGGATTAGATTATTAACAGTCTCGTCTCACGTGGTGGTTTGGTTCACTGCCCTACTTGGAAAGCTAAAGACAGAAATGGGTTATAAAATAAGCTCACATTTCCGTAACAATCAAATATAATTCTAAATTGGTTCTCATTTTAGCATCAAAATCACATGCTGCACGATTAAATTGAGACTTGAGTAGCAGCCCCTCGTTTCCACTCATTTTACTCTCCTGCATTAAATATTCTAGTATGAGAAAATGTGAAGCTGGTGAAACCATCCTGGTTTGTATTTAGCGGGAACAGCTAGTGTCGTACAGTAACTGAGGTTTGGTTTTTAGTAACTGAGACGAAGGTATATCCTTAAAATAAGGAAATAACTTTCGTTTAATTTGTATTGTTGAAGCATGAAATTCTGTTAGTAAGTAGATACAATAGGCTTCATACGACTGTTAATATCCGTCTTTAACACACTTATATTACATAGTTCTTGCAGATACTGATTTCAAATGTGGATCATTTAGTAATGTTTTAATAGAGGAATGAATTTTTAAATTGATTCTGGCAATCCGTTTAACAAATTGACAGCTAACATTCTGATAACAAATACACAACACAATTATATAGAAAAAAAGTCATCGTCCGAGTTGTACGACAACATTAGATTCTGTAAATTTTATTCCTTACGTGAATTTAAAACCCTAGAAATGTTTATAACTGTTGCAATGTTTTATAAGCTATAAATGGCAAAAATAAACGGGAACATGAGCCACTGTATAATCGTTTGTGCACTTGAGTAATCAATTGACACATTTTGTTCACATATACTTTACTTAATATGTTACTTGCACTAATAATAATTTTACTTCTTTGGATTGTATTATTTAATGTTTGTTTGTGTTACGGACTAGCAGAGCAAACAAACTTTTCCACTTCGTACCTTTATTTTTCGCACAAAGACCAAATTGTGAGTTAAACTTGAATTACAGAACGCTTTCTTTCGACGACAGTTAAGACATTAAATGGGTAAATTGTCTGTCCAGAAGTCAAATGTATTTTGGAACCAGTTTTTGCCATGTCTCCTATTCTAATCAGCTGCAGGTTTTCAGAAAAGAATAGATTCAACAACAGAAATGTGAACTACACAGAGACAAACAAAACAACCTACTGCTAAAAAAATAATTGGTGTAATTATTGTCGTTACTTGTATGTCAATTGTTGGGCTGTACTATAAATGCATGTTTTACAATTTTGCGAGTATTGAACAAAACAACACTTATGAACTAATTTTGACTTGGGTGAACTCAGTGTTAAATGTAACGTAAAGCGGAAAGAGCCTGAGTTCTGTTTCAACTGTGCTATCCTGTTGGTGTCTGTTGTCTAATGGCGTACAGCAGGTATCAGCGGTTAATAGCAGTTGATAGCGTCGTCCGGCTAGGAGGCCTTTCAGTTTATGATTAGTAGATGGAATGCTATACTGTCACTCATCTGTGGTGTGTGTTGCAGGAATTCTCCGTCAAAGGAGTTCTCATTTTTCGATACATATTTCTCGTTCGTGCTCTTAGTTTCTATAATCACTACGTCTCTTCGTTAAGAATGGTGGTTCAGAATGGGGGTGGATTGTGTGAAATAACAAGCCAGTAACAACAAACTAACAATTCTTATTATTAATCGTAATTCAAGGATTAGGATTACCTAACGCTCTGGAGTCACTTATAATTCATAGCACCCAGGTATCCTTCTTTCCAGCCTATAATGACAGGCAAGTGCAAAGACAGAAACAGTTGCCTCACAATACCCAGCGGGACACGTGTGCTTTGGTGGAGCCACGGAAAGCCAGTGAACGTTTTTTGCGGCGAACTGCCGCCGTTGTAAAATCTCTTGTCAACCCACACGCTGGGCTGACTCCAATATGAAAGACAGTTATGCGGAGGACCTGCAACGATGACAAAAGCATTGGGACGGGTAAACAACGCAGCTTTCCAAGAACTCCTCGCCTTCGATAACATCAGGGACACAGCCGACCTATGCAAAAGAGAATGACACACTATTCCGATGGTTTCTTTTATTTTTTATGAACCTAACAATCGACACGAGACGAAACTCTGAGTGTCTGCCCGAGGGGTGGACAAGATAGCATGAGATAGAGGAACTCTGTCCCGAAGCTGGGAGTGGATGTGAAGACTTACTTCTGGTTTTACTGTCGATGTGAGCAGACGGATTTCCCTGACCACTGCTATCATCAGTGAGGTTCAACGTGCATTTTCCGTCACCACCGGTGTCGTCAGCAGTGAACAGACTTGGTAATGTGCCACAGAGCAATGTGATAGCTTGTAACATGTTAAAGGACCGCCAAATACTCCCGAGCAATTACCCAGATTAGCTACAGACTTGTTTATTGAGCCTGCTGAACTTAAACTCTGTAAGACTTTGTATAGATATCAAATCATGTCAACAAAAATCATTGGTTTGTGAAATAAATTCATTACTTGTTGTGAAACCATTTTTATAGCCTTTGTAACCCACTGAGGTATGTCATGTGCGAGGCTCAATATTAATAACATTCAAGTTGGTGGAGTAACATCAAGTAGTTTTTGCCGGCTGGCACAATAGTACGCCCAATAGTCATTAAAAGCAGAACCACCCAGTAAAGAGATTATTATAAACCTGATACAATTATTTTCCTTGATTATATTGACACAATGTTCTTCCAAAACGAAGTTTACAACTCTGAAAAGTAGCAGGAGGGATCATGCAGGATACAATTTTATTTTCGTCACAGTTAACACTCAGTGATATGACCGGTGTTTCTGGCGCGCGTTTGTTAATAGAGAACAGGAAACACTCCTGCCCGTTAAAATTTATAAGGTTAGTAATAAAAATTTATTTTCTCTTCACCTAACGCGATTGTAGTTACAGTAATTATACCTTACCTGACAGATATGGAATATTCCTTAAACGTTTCTAATAAATTCACTGGAAAAATATTTCAATCCCTGAAACCATAACGCATAAAACAACATTTCCCCCGCCCCCCCCTTAGGCCTGAAATCAAGTAATAGCCACCTCTTCCCTTGTATATACTACCAATAATTCTTCAACCAATATCGTCTGGGCATCCAAATTTGGGTCTTCGGTGGTTTCCCCAAGTCACAACAGACGAATGCCCGGATGCTTCCTTCAGAAGGCCATGGTCGAATTCCTTCCCGTTTGCTGTCCCCAGTCCTTCCCAGCCTCAATGTTGACAAGGAATAAAGCCATAAGCGATGCGGCGATTTCAGGAAACCATGGAAAACCCAAATGTAGATAGCCGGATGGAGAGACCAGAGCGCAAACACTCTGATTTGGTTTCACATCAATCACTCCTTCAACATAACATACCAATGAGGCATAATTAAAAGGCCTTCCTTTATTGACCGGAACCACTTTGGCACATTTCCAGACGTCTGGTAAGCAGCAAGCTTCCAGCATCAATCTGAAACATATTTAAAAATGTGGTACAATATCGTATCTGATCTTCCAATCTTCAGTTCATCTGGGGTAATATTTCATACAGGTCACATTACCCTTTGAAAGCATACATGGTTCCCTCATAATAATCGCAGGATCCGTTTATAATTTTTTAGTCTGCTCATTTCTACTTGGCTGAAAAATTCATCCTCCAATTTTCCTCCTTCCATCACTGATTGACAGCCCGTAACGGTATCAATAATCCTGTTACTTAATATCTCTGATTTTTTAAAACCTTAGTAATATCTTTTGTACTCTTATGCACATTTCCATGAATATCTACCCTTTCAGTCAGTTTTCAAATGAAGCCATAGAAATTTCTCGATGCATCATTCACTAGTCACCCTGCACCCATAATTTTCTTCGTAAACCCACCCTAAGAGTTCCTCTTTACTGCTATTAACTATGTAAGTTGTTTCACGTGATCCGTACCATCTCGATATCTCTAAAGTGTTCCTTTTACTATTCTTTTTACTTAATGGTACGTAATTACTATAAAAATAACATTAACGAAACTTAAAAATAAATAAACAAACAAGAGATTATATGCTTTACAACAGGGCTTTTATGGGTTCTGCTAAGTCTGTGTCGTTTAGCGTTTTTTTAATGAGTTACATTCTGTTAGTATTTGTGAGCACTTTAAATAGGACCTCATTGTACATAAATATAGAACAGATATAAACTGAATTTCATATTTAGTTACCCACTTTAATCTTACTTTTGTGTTCATATTTGATATACCTTCAATTGCGATCTTTCCTTAGATATTTTTGTCTTTTCAAAAGTGGCAGGAATAAAACAAAGAAACTTAATATGAATATGTTGTATTAGTAATTGACATTAATTATCTGATCTTACAATGCGGTGAAATGTAACATTATATGTTGGTTGATATTGCCTACAAGATAGCTTTTGCTTGAATATTTTGAACAGTGTTTGCGTGAGGTCAGTATTTCATTTCATTTACGTAACATCTATTAAATCTTTATTTTTTTTTATCTGATGTCGTTTGTTTTCAGAACATTTATTCTTTATGTCGTATCGTCCGATTGAATTTTGTGTACTATCCTTCTAGTAAGTGGTCTCTATTAGCGCACGAGGCGGGGGCTAGTATCGGCGTGCCTGAGGCTGCGTCTGTGCAGCCGCCCCGAGGAACGGATTAGAAACGGACGCGAGAGAGGCCGCGCCGCTACCTGCCGGGGATTACTCGCCTCTGCCGCCGTATTTATCGCTTTCAGATAAGGATATCAGCGTCTGAGCCGCCACCGGATTATTTACTCATAAACCATAACTGCAGATTTTGATAATACCAATGGATGGTCAGATAGTACGCTCTGATCCACCCGGCCTACCGAATGCCATAAATCTAAAACAGCCCTCGTGTTGTACATGCCCCGCCTTCAAGAATAGGATTCAACACAGAATCACAACAAAATTATAGATGGTGCCATAGGCTTAACAGTTAAACATATTAATTTTCTGATCCACAAAATTTAAGTAATACAAATGTTTCTTCAGTGATAATTCTACGTATGTTGGTTAACATATATTTACAAGAAAATAGCTGTTCATACATAATATTCGGCTGCTGCATAATATGTTCTGAAATCATGGCCGTAAACATTTTCGCAGTTCCCGGAAATCACTCCAGGGCCAAACTTCCTTACGTTCATTGTATCTTATCTTAAAAATGTAACAAAAAAATCATCGATGTCGTATGAAATTTTTGTCAACTAAAGTATACGTCTTAAAGCTGGAAGTTTTGACATTATCACCAATTGTTTTCGAAATCCAAAAACAATTATTAAGATAAAAAACATCGAAATTATTATTATTATACTTGTGTTAAAAACATATATATTACACAGTAACAAACCTGAAATTATATTGGACCAAACTTGGCCACTTCCATTGCATTTTTCTGATTTCTCGTATCAGGAGGTTGGACACCGTCGGCACTGGATCTTGTGTTGAACAGTCTGATTTCCGCACTCACATTGGTTGTTATCTATCTCAGCATAGCCCCATCTTGCTAGGTTAAACTTGGGTATGCAAACTCCTCATCTATACTTATTCAGAGACTTCCAAATCAGTCTTTCATTGTCATAGCCAGCTGATAATTTCAGACACGCTTTCCCAGCCAGGAGAGAAGAGAGCTTTAGCTTCCCACAATTGTAACCTGGCTTTCTCAAATGTAGTCATGAGTTCGTTTGATGTTTTTAGGAAACTTTTCTTGGACCTTAGTCTTTGTGTGGTAAATGCCCATGTAATGGATGAGCCCTTTCGTGATCTACTTTCTTAATTTCACTGCTATTTCTCTTCCAACTAAATGTGGGGCCATTCCTACGAGGCGGTGGAGCCATTCGACTGAGTGAATTTTAAACAGCTTGTTATGATTCTTCAGGTGTTGAGAGCTACTTCACGGTTCCTTGTCTGAATGTTGCAGAGCGTAGTGATTGAGTGGTAACGCTCTGACCTCACATTCGGGAAGACGTTAATTCGAATCCCCGAACAGGAAATCTAGTCAAACTGCGTTTGAAAATGAGAATTACTACTCGAAACGCTCGTCACTCTCGTCGTAAATAAATTAGAAAAAGTAACTGTGTTCCAGAACAATTATTTGCTTACCTGTTATCCAGATTTAGGTTTTCCATGTATTCCCCAAATCACTCCAGGCGAGTTCCGGAGTGGTTCCTTTAAAAGACCATGGCGGAATTCCTTGCCGTTACTTGCTCCACATCCTTTCCGAATGTCTGTGACGTAATGACAGCCCATTCTTCTTCAAGAGCTAAAATCAGAGAAGGTAGTGTTGAACGCAGGGTTCTGGAGCGAATTCGACATTCTAACTCATCCTAAATGTGTTCCATTTGGCTCAGGTAGGGTCTTTGGGGAGGCCAGTCCATTTCAGGAACGTTACTGTCTACAAACCACTGCCTCACAGATACAGCCTTATGACTGGTTAAATAGTCACGCTGATACAATCATCGTTTCCGAACTGATCCACTACCGTATGTAGTAGACAATGGTTGAAACCTAGTTCGTATCCTTCTGCAATTAGGCTTTTCTTAAGCCTACTAAAGGGACAGCAACCAAACTACGAAAAACAGTCCCCTAGCTATTAGCAGCGCCACCTCCGTACATTACTGTTGGCACTACACGTGATGGCAGGTAACGATCCTCAGGCATTCGCCAAACCCAGAAAACTTCATCGGAATGCCGCAGGGTATAGCGTGATTTATCTCTCCAAATCCTATGGCATCGCTCTTTACACTATCTGCAGCGGCTCTGAGCATCGACTACTTGTGTACTGGCGGATCCGCCTGTCGTTACAGCTAGCGTTCAATTCAGCATTACGTTGAGTTATTCAGTTACTTTTGAACAGATAGTGATCGAAAATGCTGATATATAAAGGAGTAGGGAAGTTATTCTTCGTCTCAAATAAGTCTCAAGGAAGTGAGAACAATCTAAACCAAAATAAAATCGCGATTAGATTGCAAATATAGGTATTGAAGCTGCAGCCGGGGCGCTACAATACAATATACAATACAATACATTCATTTTCCATTGATCCCAATATAAGAGACTGGCTCTGTGGGATGTGGAAAGTTGTCAATTTACAGATAAACAGTTGCATAACAAAATAATAAGTACACCACTAGATGTACAGTCATAGTATACATGGTACATTAAACACTTCCATTACAAAATAATACATACACCTGAAGATGTACAGTCATGGCATATATGGTACATTAAAAAAAAATTCCATAACAAAATAATACATACACCACAAGATGTACATAACATATATGGTACCATAAACAATTACGTAACAAACTAAATACATACACCAGGAGATGTACAGTCATAGCATACATGGTAAATTAATTATTTGAACTATATTTACACAAGATACTGGCAGTTATTTTTAAGAGACCTTAGAAATAAATTCTTCGACAGAGTAGAAGGAGTTGTCAATTAAAAATTCTTTCAATTTTTTCCTGAATTTATTCTTATCATCTACTAGACATTTAATATGTGTTGGGAGCATATTGAAGATATGTATCCCTGAATATCGGACCCCTTTTTGAACAAATGACAATGACTTGTAAGTCTTGTGAAGATCATTTTTACTTCTAGTGCCGTAATTGTGTATTTTACTATTTGTTTCAAACAAAGTATAATTTGTGACTACAAAGGACATTAATGTGTATATATATTCAGATGCTAATGTTAAAATCCCTAACTTCTTGAACAGCTCTCTACATGAAGTTCTATTGCTAACCCCACACATTATTCTTATTATACGCTTTTGGGCTCTGAACACTTTATCTCTACGGGTAGAATTGCCCCAGAATATTATTCCATATGACAATAAGGAGTGAAAATAAGCAAAATAAACCAGCTGCCTCATACGGAGATCACCTAAACCTGAAATTGTACGAATTTCAAACGTGGTTGCTCCCAATCGCTTTAGTAAGCTAGATCGACAGCAATTAAAGATACATTCTCCGGCTAAACACTGTGTTCAACATATACTGTATAATGGTTACTGGTTGCAGGATAAGCCTGCACTAAATGGACACAAGATTTTTATCTCACAGACTAGTTTTGACGGTGTATATTCAGTATTCACGGTATGTCCTCGTAGAATTACAAATATAACGACTGTCAACAAATAACGAATGAGGCGATATTTGATTAATTTAGTACTGTTTGTTACCCACTAGGAAGGCTACCCATCTGTACTGCTGACAACTATGTATAGACACTTCACTGCTGTGAGCACCGGAACCTTTGAGTTGGCCCATCTGTCATCGGACGGACATACTACCTAGCGCATCCTGTAAACAGAGGGAATTAACAACCAGAATCAATAGCACAGCTGCGTATTGATGCCAGTTCAATCTCTCAGTTCCTAACAAGCTGTCTGCGTCAAACCGACGTTTCATTAACTGACGGTGAATATAACCATATCTGAGCTGCAGTCACAAGTTTTAAAACTTTTCGGGAAACTAAAGAATGTATAATTATTTTTACTGAAATGCATCAATTTATATATAAAAGATAAATTAAGAAGAAAATGTGATTTTGTTTAGCTCTCAAATCAATCACGTGTAAGTAGATATGGAATCAACCTGTGTATATATGTTCCATAAAAACTCAAAAATTTCTAATCAGATTTTCACCGTTTCAAAGCTTAAAATCAAACTTGAAATACACAGTGCGTCTCATTTTCCACGTTACAGGACGCCGGAGCAGTAAATTATGAACATATCGTCAGAAAAACTGAATATTCAATACAACTACATGTTGCATTGCATACTTCCTAAAAAAATTTACAGTGTTTACCAGTTCCCTCCTTAAATTTTAGTTATTCAGTTATGTCAGTATTGAATGCGAAAAATAATCTAATCAATTAATAATTGTGACAAACTCTAGGAAACTTCGTTGAAGTTGAAGTTACAAACCTACAATTTCTAACTACTAACAATAACCTATGCATAAGTATTCTTTTTAGGTGAATTAACTGTTTTGTTAAACCATTAATGTTATCAATAAAAACTATTTTGGAAAATAATTCCGGATACTTGAAATTCAAATGTAAAGATGTGGAACAGATTTTAGCCTTGAGCTCAAGCATCAGATGAAACATCGTAATGAGACATTTTTAATTTCTTAATTATGACATTGCGTCGTAAGAGTTACGTCACGTTTTAACTTGGTTCCCAGGCTTTCAAATTATGATCATCCATTCAAAATCTATATGCGTGATGCCGAAGCAGAAAATGTATTAATGAGCGTACGGTACATGTTTCCATTTTAGAGCAGCATCATTATTGGATATTCGATTTATCGTGAAGTTTGGTTCAGTACCGGAACGACTGGTGCGAATTTGATGAAACATAACCTCATAGGGAGAATAAAAATACTGTAGGGGTAAACTAACCCCAAACCACCCCTGTCTAGGTACGGTGCGGGTAAATCTCCGTTTAGTTTAAATCCGCAAATAGATGGTGCCGATTTAATTAAACATGTACACATGTTTCTTGTCAAACGAATAAACATAATGTCGGGATAAATCATCTCCAACCCAGCCATTTCTATGGTGCGGGTGATTTTAGGTTTACTTTAATTACGAAAATGACTGGTCCGAATTTGATTAAACTTAGTACACAAGTGTCTCTTTGAGTGACTAAAAATGATGTACGTGTATATCAACCCCATCCAGAACAGACTACGCCAGGTTATCTATAGAACTGTGTTTCGTTTATAAAATGGAGGCTTTAGGTCATAACGATGGCTTTCTTTGGGTTCTTAAAAAAAAAGAGTATAAATATGTGGTTCCGGTATCAAAGTTTTTCCAAAACTATGTAATTCAGTTTTAGTTGTAAGGCGGTATCATTAGAAAAGATTCAGCCTAACAAATCCATCTATAGTGATTTTTTCCCCGTTAGTTTTTACATCGAATTCATTTTGATTTTGATGTTTTTTTATTTTTTTGCAACCTTTCCTGTTTTCTTTGTTAACGCCGAAAACTGTAATGATATTTCAGATTAATAAGAATTTAGAAACAATTTTTGTGCTACAAAGTAATATGCATTTAGTTGTTGTAATTCTATTATTGCAGGAATGTATGCTGTATCGTAGTTATTACCATGCCTCGAAGATATCTTATCACAATATCATAAGTTGAAGGGTATAATATCTGTTGTAGAACTTTCTCCATACTCCAACAACATTGAATAAATGTATGTATCATATTACAACAATCCTCTGTTTTCTATTTCGACCATTCCTATACTTGACAACAAGTCCGTCCTAGAAATTTCCTCAGCAGTAATAAAAAAATATTACAATTAATTAAACAACTGTACGAAATATTCAAAACAAATTGGTCGGCTAATTGTTTGAAAATTCCCGCTAACTGGAATAACAGTCTAGTATTTTATGTAAACACTTAAAACGAGAAAAGTTACTGTCCTTGCTTCTAGCGTTACACCTTGTCTACGTCGAGATCATTAGAGGCAGGAGAGGATGGGGCAAGGATTGGAAAAGGATTCGGCAGTGGCCTTTTGTAGGAACTATCGTGAAATTATCCTGTAGTGAGTTGGGATAACCATGGAAAACCGAAATCTGGATGGCCAGACGGAGATTTGAACTCACGTCCTCCGGACCAAATCCGAGGCCAGAGCTTTACCGCTCGCCCACTATGCTATGTTAAAAAGGAAGTAATTACGACAGGGGTAGCCAATAAAAGACATATGTCTAATCTGTTTCATGAATGCGTACATATATAAAGTAAGAGTGCAGATCTTCAATGAATTAACGTGCCTGGTGATACAAGTATTACGCGAAGTAACCTGTAATTCCAGTTTTATCCATTTATTTGTTCGAGATTGTGATGAAATGTTATGAACAAGGAGTAAGAAATAATGATTCAGCTGTCATCAAATTTCATCTACAAAGCTTATAACAAACATAATATATAACAGACGGAAAAATGCCTATGATGATGGTTATTCTAATGACATAAATAAGGTATGAAGGTAATTAATACCTGATTCGTTTAAGGGGAAGTAACCGTGTGATAAGTAATAATGAGAGCGGTGAAATTTTAATTATGTGGAAAACAGTGAATTGGAAGTACTTATAAAGATAAGTCATGAAGTAAGGCGATTGATAGACTATTTGTAGAAACATAAAACAAGTGCAAAGTATTGTATTCGGCTTTGATCGAGAATCACTTTATATGACGAGAGATTTAAGGTTGATTAATAAGTAAGGTGTCCACAAGAAGATCGACGGTGGGGAATCTTATAAGCTCAAACCAAATCTATTAAAATATTTTCTTTTTAATGTTATACTATATGCGTTTTCAATCTTCTTTGCTTCTAGAATCGTTCAAACATTTATTAATAAAATAAAAAAATTCGCAGGTTTTGGTAATAACAGTGAAAAACCGTATACTTGAAAAGCAAATTTATTAGCTAATAACAAGATCAGTGGGAAGATAGAAACTGCTCGCGAAAATTTGCTAATAGACCATGTTTATCATAATGACGAAAGTAATAGATGAAAAAAAAAAAGATTGGTGTATCAGTTAAATTCCTTAAGACGTTGCGGTGTTTATTTCAGTTACTTAGTATAAGCACCATTAAACGTGACTGTGTGATTTATAAAGTAACCCCTTCTTTAGACGTACATATATAAATGTATCTATTTACCTAAGAGCCTCTGAAAAAAAAAATATATATTCAAAAATGCACAAAGAAAAAAATATTCCTAAAGTACGTTGTGCTCAGCAGCTATGGAAGCTAAAACGGACGTATCCAGTGCTGCCAATTCCTTTTTATTTACCTGGCGGTTTTACCGCAGTGAATAATTTCCCGCCCGCCAATGCTGTAAAAATAAACAAATGGCAGTGAAAGCCTGAGGGAAGTGGTTATTCCATTTATATCAAGTTTGTATCCATTCAGCACGGTGACAGCCATTCAGACCACAATATCTCAACTGCCTTTCACGTTTAAATCAGCAAGCGAGAGAAGCTTACTTTTTAATCGATTTCTTTGCAAATGTTGACAGAATTTTAAAACGGATGCAAAGTTAACAAGACTGTTAGTGAATACCAGAGCACAGACTCTCTCAAACTTTGACGACTGACAGTTTACTTTTGAGCTCCTCAAATCGGAAATATCTCTTTTTTACTTCTCTGTCACTCAACTTTATCACAGATAGCAATTAAAACATGGAATGAGATACAAACACTCATCCGCGTATGGTTTGCGGTAAACGTCAGATATATACCACGACCGACCTTTTTTTTTCTTTCTTTCTTTTTTAAATCAAAAAAATCCACACATCAAGTTTACCAGGGATATTAATAGATCGACGCAGAGTTCATTAGTGTCAGCTACGCAACCTTTTATACAAACAAACGCAGCTGGAATTATTTTGGGAAAACATGTAAAACATAAATAGATAACAGGCCCTTTAAAATTCGACAATCAACCATTACATCATAACAACAGGTTAGGTAAATCTTTTTAATTGTATCAGAGTTTTAACTCTAGTCAAATAATTCGTTAAATTTCGGACTTAAGAAGGCATTACGATAAGTTCGTTTCCTGACATTGATACACATGAGTTAACAGACCAGTTTTGGATTCTAATTAAATAAAGTGGTCGCTGAGTTCATTAAATGATTTTTCAATACTTTTTTTGTTTGTTTGTGTAAAAGTGTTTCTCACGTGTGTCAAAACATTATGTCATAGCATGTATGGCGTCATCAATTGACTTTAAATGGGAGCTAGACAAAAACTCTTTAATCTTTACGAATAGCTGGAAATACGGGAGTTGGTTGACCAAATGAAACTAACACTCATAAGTTGAAACCATTGAAATGAACTGATAAATGGGATCCCTGTCGTAATGGAACATTTTCTTTTAGACAAAATACCTCTTCTCTTTTTCTTGATTACTTCTCGTCATTGCTTTACAAGATTAGCGTAATGTGGACCCTTAATAGTATCATCCATTTTCAGGATGAAAAAGCAGTACGCTATTAGAATCCCAAAAATAGATACGGAATGAGCATGCCTAGTGTGCTTAGGAAAAAAAGAACTAGCTTCCATTGAAATGATTATTTCTATATTCTTGTGTAAACTAACGGGATGAGGTTAGCAAATTTTATTGGTTTGTTTCAAAGAAGGCTAGATTCTTAAAAAGAGTTTGACTCCTCACCGCACTTTGAACAACTGTCCAAAGTTATAGCAAAAAATGGCAAAAACCACGTATTCTGTCAGAACATGATATAAATTCGTGATTGGAATGTCTGATATCACTTCTTCCTACCGAGGTTAAAAACCAGTATGTTATCAGCCACTCGTTCCCTGCCTTCTTTTCTTGAGTGATCTACTCTATTGGGTGATAATTTCCAGTGATAGTTCTCCCGCATTTAAATTCAGACACTCAGTTTATGAATGATCTGATTCACATACTTATAGGATGACCCTCATAAACCAGATATTTACAATACCTAGCTACAAGTAGCGTTGCTTGAAGTCAGTGCTATCTGACTCACAAAAGAATGATCAGCATTTAGTTTCAATAGCCCAAATTTTGACACAGGTAAGTAGAGATATTTAAACAAAATACTGACCATTCGTTCATAATCCCTGCTTAATTTTCTCTCACACCTTGTAAATTAATGCACCATGAAATTGCTACTGCTGAAAGTTCATCATAAAATTAAAATCAGTGATCTAGCTGAGCCAACTCAGTTCCTGAACAGCAAACATGCAGATTACACTTCTTTCATAATTCATTCGTTGTAAACATCTCGACTGTAGAAGCAAATTCTGTTTGGTACAGTGCAGTTCAAGCAAATAAAAGCGGATGGTTTTTCGTGGGTTTTCAAACACTGTGCCGTGGTCCTAGGACTAAAATGAGGTATTCCTATATTTTATATGTGAAATAAGGAACATTGGATATGTTCGCCCGTCTGTATCTTTGCCTAAATGCGATTCACGCAAGAACTGCTTGTAAGATTTTAATTGGGTTTCGACTAATGTACAAACCATAATTGCAGGTGTAAAACACGGTAAACCAATTTTTTGTGACAAGTTGAGAAATCAAGACAAAAGTGTCTGCAAAGTAATATCCGTTTAAAGCCTCTTCTCATACTCGAAATGTTAGCCTGGATACGGCACCGTATTCAATCGTTTTAGTCATTTCTGAGATCCCGTTGAATTTTTCACATCATTTGCAGCATTTTTGATTATGTGTTGAGTGAAAATTCCCATGTTTAATCGACTAAGCTATGGGCAACAGCTATTAATATATTGTGAACTGAAAATACGCTGACCAAGCAAGGATCTTGAAGTAGTTTTGTTGCTAACTGCAGAGCAATGATTTTAAACTTAACATTTGGAATAAAAATGCTCAAAAAATGTTTGGAAATAATAAAAAAATAATCAAAACGTAAGAAAATTGCTATTTTAAATTGGTTTAGTTTTTCTCAATCAACGGTGTTAAGAAGATTCTGACACACGAGCAAGAAACCATGTTTAAATATCTACAACACATTCTGTTGTCTTTGTACATAATTTGTAAAATAGAAACTGACCCTCAGTCTCCTCATTTAGGTGACAAGAATTTCAGGAACAGTAAATTTTTTTACACATTTTTAAATTCATGTACAAATACTTCTCGTACTTTCAGTTCGACACACAACACTTCTGGGAAAAACAAATATGAGCGCATTCGCACTGTCACCATTAAATTGCTCTATAATTTGTTACATCCTATCATGCTAATACGTATTCTGTTTGAATACATGATACATTGACCTCCAAGGAGAGCTATGTGGTTACAGTGCCTAATTATTAATGCGCCGGGATACTTCCGCGTTATTAGAATGACGCTCTACATTCTTCTTCTACATTGCTTCTGGCTTTACCCCGTCATTACGACGTCGGTAGAGGCGGGAAACGACTGCCGACAACGAACGGGAAGGAATTTGACCACATCTTTTTGAAAGAACTTTCCCGGCATTCGCCGTGAGTGGTTTTGGAAAAAGATGGAAAACCCTAATTTGGATGGCCGTACCCGCGACTTCGCGAATACGATGCCAGAGCGTTATCATTCACTCATCACGCTCCCAGTCTGTAAATACGTATTCATCTGCTCCTCTAGCTTCACTGCAGGTAAATCCCAGTACGTGTATGCAGTATGTCGAAAGAAAGAAAGTAGACTGTGTGCCAGAAAGACCATTCATAACTAATTCACAGAAACGGAGCAAGCTTTCCTACAGGTGAGGTTAGACGAGATACACAGTTGCTCTAAAATTGGAAGCAGTAATAACACTGGCCATACATATTCCCACAAAGCTACCAGACTGCTCTATGGTATATTGTGACGCTTCTACTTGTCAACTATCTCTTGACGTCTGCTCGTTACTATTGAATCGTTGATTGTCTACGCGCTTGTACTTTTTAGACCGTTTTGTATGCGACTGAGTTACCTCACTAAAGTCATCTGTTCCTTGATAGTCCAACAATACAACAAAAACAAAAAATACACTAACTCGGCGGACAAATACCACGGACTCTCGCGTGACCGCTGTTTACAAACGGCAGCTACAGATTGCAATGAATGCTGGAATATGTCAAACTTTGTCTGCATTATGCTGGATCGCAAAATCTTTTTCTTGTTTCTTACACTTTTTCCGCTGATGCAGAGTCGGTTGTTTCAAGATCGATGTCCTGCCACTTTCCGGGGGGGGGGGGAGGGGAGAGTTCTTTTTCTATCTGCTGCGGGACGTGTAACTATATTTTGTGCGCGCTAAGTTATTGTTATTTGTGTAGTTTATGAACCGAAGATTTGGGACCGTTCCATCATTCCCCTTGAAGATTGCGGAAAGTCGCTTCAAAACAGCAATCAGGATGACCGGTACGCAGGGAACAGGATTCTGTCCCACAGTACCTTCCCAATCCAGTGTGCTATGCCTTAACGCTCTAACCTAAATTGGTGAGTATTATATATTTTTTTAACTGCTTAACGTCTCTTAACAGCGAGGTCTTTAGAGACGGGAAGGATGGGGGGGGGGGGGGCAAGGAATGGGAAGGAATTCGACCATGGCCTTCAAAAGGAAGCATCCCGGCATTTCCCTGGAGTGATTTGGGAAACCCAAATCTGGATGCCCGGACGGGGATTCGAACCGCCGTCCTCCCGAATGCGAGGCCAGAACGCTAACCGTTACACAGCCACTCTCGGTCGGCGGGTAAGGGTCGCGAGCAACATACCTGAATATGTTTGCACGGCCAACGGATAATACGATGGAAGATGATAGTGCGGTAAAAGGTGCACCAAAAACCAATCCTGGATGACAGAGTTAGGTAGTAAGGGAGGTAACCGCTGTTTAATATACGCAGTGCATAGTGTGATTTGCGTGCTCCGGAAACGAGGACGGAATGGAAGCAAGCGGTCTGGCGAGAAGAGGCGCTCGGAACACGGGGAGTGTTTGTTCAAATATTTGGACTGCGCAGCCACTGCTTGTCACGTTTAATTCGAGGCTGCGAGCGAGTCGATTAGAGAGCGCTAGACTGCCACACCCACAGAATAATCCTCCACCAGCAGATGAGCACTTGCTACTTCCTAAACAGCGGCTGGATCCAGAGTAACAATATTCCGACGCTTGGTAACAGCCAAAGAAGCTGTTAAGTATATTCCATTAACGCATAAGCTAAATAGTTACTACACGGAACTACTTCAGTGTTCTGGCGATTCAAAGTAATGTTGTGGAAACACTCCAGAGGAGACACATTTTCTGAATGTGAAGAATACTAGGAACGTTCCGTGAGTTGAATTCCATATTAAATTGTAGGTATACTGTACGTGGAAGCAGTACTTGATTTCATTAGGCAATAATGGCAACTTGTGCAATATCTGCACAAGGACTGTATTGCCTACTGAAATTTTTTCGAGGATTCTCAGACTTTATTTATAATATGAATTTAGCGCCTAGTAAAATTATCAAATGGCAAAGTTGACAGAATGGCCTGATTGGCTGATTGAGATACTAATCAGTTTCGTATATAAGCAATAAGAGTGAAGTGTTATTTGTTTTATAGATGTTACTGAAGCAGACGTGCGTCAAGAAGTGGGATTGAATTTCTTGCGATAGTAATTCTAAGTAATCATAGAATTTTGAAAGGATTCAAACACAGAATGGTGAACAAATTTTGTCGGACGTTAATGGGTATACAGCTTTCAAAAACGGCCAAGCACGCTTCTAGAACTAACCGCTCTCCCGACGTCGGAAAACATAAGCGGCAGAAAGAAATTCTTTGTCAGGTAATATGTAGACCACCGAAAACATGGCGCCGACAGACAGAAAAGAATGGATATCATACTGAAAAATAACGGTATGTAAGTTGATTATTTTACGCTTTTTTCAACACGCATAATAGATTTTAAAAATACAATGTCACTCGGCTGTTCAATTGAGCAGCGAGTTGTCAATGCACAACAGTATTACGATGAGTGCAAGTGTTATCTGCGCAGCAAGGACGACAAAAGACAAACGCAACACTTTAGTAGAAATGCCCATGCCGTGAGATGAAGACGAATTGGCGATCTTTAAATGCAGAACCTGAATATAAGCTTCTGTAATGTCATGACTGGCAAAATAAATTTGAATGATGTATGCGAAAGGTGATCTAACAGTTCGTTAATACTGCTTCGAAAAAACAAATAAGCGAACAATAAACAGAAGAAAGTTAGAAGCAATTCGTATTCCAAAATAACATTTCAAACCCAAGTTTTGCTTATGGCTCTACTCGGTTATTAGAGGCTAAAAAGGATGGGGAGCAAAGAACGTGAAGCAGTTCAACGATGGCCTTTTAAAGGAAGTATCCTGGCATTCGCATGGAGTTATTTGGAGAAACCACGGAAAATCCAAATCTGGATTCCTGGACAGAAATACCAACCTACGTCCTGCCGATTGCGATTCCAGAGCGTTATCGCTCCACCCACCATGCTCTGTCAATTTCATTGGTGTACACAGACAGAATTACTTTAAAGAATATAAAGTAAAACTTATATTTTAACTGTCAGGTAGCATGTATGAGAACTTTTTTTAAAACTGATGTATATGGCCTTGAGGAGGAAATCATGCAAATCTGAAACCTGAACACGTGCAATGGAGATCGAACTTACGTTTCCACAAGTGAAAAACTGCATCACCGTTCACGTACCGGGATCAGTGAAATTTAATAAAATAAATATAAGTGCAGAGCTATCATACAAAATTCCTGTGCGACGGTATGTGTTAGGAAAAAATCATGGCTGGGTTGTATTTATTGACAGCCGAAGAGAATTCTGGTCAGAGAATACACTGCGAATTATAATATTCAATATGCTCAACAAGTGTTTCGCATACTTTTCACTACGGTAATCGCCAGCATCTGGTTGAGCGGATAGGTGCATGAAGAATATATCTCAAATGGAGACAAGTAGCGTTAATATAGCATAGAGAATATTCAAAAAAAAAATGGTCCAGAATTTTCTAATTGATTTTTTTTTACTACGTATAACATTCTTCAAAACAGATCAGATTAATCACTATAACTGAAACTGTTGGCACTGTCTATTAATTCGTCAGTATATAAAGCTCTTAAACATTCCTTTCACTTAGACAACAGAGTATGGTTACGTAGTTTAGAGTGTTTGTACGGTCAGAGTCATCAGTCACTGATAAAGCCTAGCATATTGGTTCAAAGCTGAACCCCTCGGAACGGCTCTAGAAGCATTGCTACAAGCAAGATTGCTTATCTTTGCGTACAATGGATACTGATGTGACTTGTTGGATCATATCAATGAAAACAGTAAATAAATTATGAGCATTTGAAGTTCTACAACCTGGGATCTGGAAGGGAACCATTTCTGCATTTTGCCTTTATTTAAATTTTTGGGGAAGGTTATATTGAACAAATCTGAAGTGATTATTCATTCAACTTACTTGTTATTACTAATTGGAATAAACAAGGAGTACTTTAATTCAAAAGCAAGAAAATTCCAGATACGAACAACATCGTGAATTACCGGAAAGTGACATACAATTTTAACTTACATGAAGCATACATTCCCATTTGGCGAAAATATCAGACATGGTGTTATATCTACACGTCGAGATACGTTTGTATTGGAGAAACTAATAACCTGTACTAAAGTTAATGGGATTAGAACTAGATGATGAATCGAATCAACAAAATAACAAATCAATTAGTTCTGACCATTCTCTTTAAGAATTACATGTATTTCTTTTTACACGAAAAAAAAAGCTTGCATACTCTATGAATATTCATTCTTTACGTCACTGAGACAAAGTCGTACAAAGCCATACAATCCCTTTAAGTTACGGAACTTTCTCTGAGAACTAAATGTGGAGTAATACGATATATATCGTCATATAGACGTTTCTTTGAAAGCTGACTCAATAAGAAGATTCAATGTCGTACTAATATACACAATCACAAAGTTAGGAATAAAATGTAATGCTCAAAGGTATTACTGTACAAAAAGAACTTTTGGTCAAATTCTGTGTGCAATAAACAGTGAAACATTAATACGTGATTTAAATTACGAAATACTGCAAGTCTTATGTTGCGAGAAATCATCATTCTTTATTTTCTTTATTCAGTTTTCTTTCAACTCTTGGCGTTGCTTTTTCACCCAAAATGCGTTTTGGTATCAAAAGTTTCGTAGACGAGTAACTATTATATGCACTTAAATTATAAACGAAGTTTTGCTAGCTGAGGAAGTATTAAAAAGGACCAAATCACTAAATGAGAGATTCGGAGACAATTACAACGTGATTTAGTATTCAGATGGTAGCGTAGTCAAGGAAGTTAACGAATTAATTCAGTTCGAATGAAGGATTATTCCGAGCAACGCTGCAGGTCCTCTCCAACTGTTCCGAAATCCACCCCCACCCCCACCTCTCCTCAGGGCAAGTGATGAAGACCCTCTCTGATCGCGTTACACGGGACTTGGCCATAATGTATTCCGTTAACAGGGAAATATGTAGACTTATGTACTACGGAAAATGTATTATGCATGGGCAGAGTGTTCTCAGAGGCCATTAAAATTCTAGGAAGGCGTCTGTAACTCCTGAGGACCGTGTGAACTGCCCTATTAACTAACGTGGCACCAGATCCTTCCTCTGTACACGTCCTGCACGAACTCAAGCTTACCAGGAAATATGTTCCCTCGCCCAGCGAGCATTTTAATTCTGCTACACGGAGTCAGGAGTCAAGCATTAATTTACTGCGAGAACCGAGCCTAAGCTCACATATTGCCGGCGAAATTACTTTAGTGATACTTTTTGACTTTTTATTTCGGCGCAATAACGAAGTAAAAGGTAAGTT
>CM061920.1:200054724-200082486 GCA_031002005.1 Vandiemenella viatica
ACTGATAATATAAGTAGAAACTATTGCCTCATCTGGAGGGATGTCTGAAAATTTATCTTAAACCAAGTTGTTAATAGCCCCGCTGTGTTTTGAAACCCTGAAGGTTCCCTGTCGTCTATTAGAGTGGTTAGTATGAGACGGCTGCTGCGGAGGGTTACCTGCTGCTGGCCGGTGTCTGTTGTCTGCCTGGCAGGGTCGACGCTGCCCTTATAGCCGGTGCAGTCCGCAGCGTCAGCACTAGTAACCGTACTGCGCACACGAATGTCCGCATTATGCAGAAGAGGCGTGGCGGTTCCGCTGACGGCAAGTGCTTCCCTAAGCCTTACAACATGGGTTCGGCCGCTGCACCGTACTTCTGCCATAAGTAGTCTTTCGGTCTGTCATAATCTGAAGCACAATGATTTTTTTACGAGTAAATATTGTTTTGCACGTATTCTAACAATCTGAATCAACACCGCGATTCATTACAAAATCTGTTACAGATGTTGGCCTAACATGATGTTTTGGATAGTATGGGCGATAAAATTATTATACGGGCGGGAAACAATAAAATGGTTTCGAAGATATTGTTCTGGAAAAACCATAGAAAACAAGTATCCACTATAAAGAGAGTTATTCTGACATAGCTAACTCTGGGAAATGCCTCTAAAAGCAGTATGGTTGGAAAAAGATTTAGGAAAAAGTTTGCAAACTTTATTTGTACCACTGCCTGTGGTATAAATAAATACTGGAGTATTTATCTCATCTGCCTGTAGGTTTAAATCTGGAATTTATTGTTTTGAGATACAAATATCAAACTTCTCTTGTCCTGTTTTAAAAGGAATTTGTTTTTTTAAAACATATAATCAGCCGCAATTATGTCTCTCTTTCTTTTAACTAATGATATAATTTTATTACCAATATTATTATATTCTGCAGTATGGGCAATACATGATGATAAACACTTACCTGTCCTAGGATAGACTGAGGCCGCTAACTCTTGCAGTGCAAGGCCAGCGTGCTAAGCACTACTCGACCGGGTCTGGCACAATGTGTACAGGAAAATAATGTATTTACATTTCGCTGATGAGTGGAGTGTTTCAAGATTTCAAGTAACTTCTTTCGAGTACAACAGCTACGAATTTCAGAACCCAGTTTAGTACGTTTTCGCTTCTTAAAATGTTAGTTTTCTCACCACCTTCCTTCCTATCACATATATTATTTCAATAAGGTGTTTCTTTGTCACAAGCCATTATCTACCTTCATACGGAATCTAAATCGATAAATGAGGTATCATTTTAAAGCTTAAGACATACGCTTTTGTGACATCATATTTTAAGAAACTAATTTTTCCAAATTCCGCCCTTCAGAGGCAAAAATGTCAATATTTCTAAAATACGTTTTTTGTGTCTCGAGCTATTTATCTCCTTGGATATCTAACAGAAATCGATAAATGAAGTAGGCTTGTGAAAACTAAAGTCTCAGCTTTGGTGATATCACATATTAAGAAAGAAATTTTTTGGAATTCAACAGTTAAAGGGAAAAAGTATCAATGGTTCTACAACGCATTTTTGTGTCACGACCCATTTATCTCCATTAATTTCTAACCGAAATACATAAATGAGATATCATTCTGGAGATTAAGGTCTCCGCAGTTGTCACATCATAGTTTAAGAAAGTAATTTTCCAAATTCAATGCTTGAGGGGCAAAAATATCATAATTACTAAAACTTTTTTTTTTTTTTTTTTTTTTTTACATCGCTTGATGCCTAATCGAAATCGATAAAAGTGGTATCATTCTAAAGACGAAGGTGTCCGCTTTTGTAACAACATTTTTTATAAAAGGAATTTTTTGTAATTCAACCGTTAAGGGGCAAAAGTATCAATATTATTTCTACAACGTCTTTTTTTTAAAAATTATGAGTCATTTATCTCCTTCAATACCTAACCGAAATCGATAAATGACACATCGTTTTAAGGTCTCAAATTAGGTAAAATCATAAATTAAGAAAGATTTTTTCTGAATTTGATGCTTAAAGAGGTCGTGCGTGTGAGACAGTTCAGAGCCAAGTCCCTAGACTGAAGCAGCAGATATCACAGAGATGTCATTAAACTGTTTTTTTTTTTTTAAATACAATTACTAGTTTTGAGGATATTCTGTTACGGAAACATTTTTATTTTGCTATACAATTCCAACGTAAACATTTTATTAATGGTTTCACAGGCTATGATAACTACAACACATACACAGAGATGTTGATATGCTGTGTGCATTTTGTTCTGGCTGGTTGTATTCTGTTAAGGTCAGTGACAGTTTGTCGTACATACAGTGTGTTTTAAATTTTCCTTACTGTTTCGTAATATGTTGTAAGTATTTTGATGCGTATCTATTACACTAAACAAATAAATATTTGCTACAAAAGTGCGGTATTACTTTTCACCATATTACAAGCAGTCAACCCCACTATTCTTCGTATTTTATCCGCGAAATTTTCGCACCGGTCGTCTAGTTTTATTATAATTATAATTTTTCGAAAGGGGTTTGACTAACTGTGATAATGATATCAGTAGAGTTTGAATACGACTCTTGACATGAAACACAGTAGCATGTATTCATAAATTCCGTCGGCATATGCCTGAAGTGGTTTCGGGAAACTCTGTGACACCGAAGTCTGGATGCCTGGAATCCGAACATGAATCTTATCGGAGACCAGAACATATCACTGTCTGATGTGGTAAAGAAAGGTTCCCGGTTCTACTCTCTGTGTGCGCTTTGATTTATAAAGGCCCTTTACACTTCTTTCATATTTGGAATGTTTAATTCAAATATTTAAAACAGCGTGGTTCGGATTTCACATTGAACTGTAGGGTGTCTTTTCCTATCAAGATTACCGTGTTACATTTAACGGCTATGCAGCCGGTAAGTAACTATGTCGCCAGGTCATCAACAAAATATTCTTGCATCAAATTTTAATAAAAATGGGATCCTTTCCTCTCTGATGTTCCACACAATATCGCTGTAACAAAAATTCACTGTAATAGATAACTATTGAAAATATGGAGAACCAATACCTTGTGTTCTGTCAGTATAGTTTCTAGTTTAGTGCGCTTATTGTTTGGGTACAAGAAGCGGATTATTATCCTGTCTCCTTGCTAACAGTTTCAGACTTCTTGGTACAGCAAAAGCCACTAACTGTTATTTCACCTAAACAATCTGCTAATGCAAAAGTGTTAGAAAGTTGTAGCTTTAAATGTTCAGTTAAATTTTGATTCATATATCTGTTAAATGATGCGTGTTTTTTTATAAGTCATTTTCAGTTATACTTTCTCCGCGTAGAATTTTGTATCCGAACGTTCACCTAACAGTGAAAATAAACATATGGAATTTATTTCATGGTTAATATTATCATCGGAGAACAACATTACGTTTCCATCAATAACTTCTGAATATCGTTTTCAAAATAAAAAAGAGCAAATGATATGCTATACAACACAAAACGTAAAGCTTTTTCAGGTCCGGTTTTACTAAGCTTGCATGTGATCAAAGATTGTTTGAACAAAGCAAGTCATATATAGTAATGTGATATGCGTTTCAAGGGTTTCCTTCTTAAAAATACCTAGCCCCTCCCGGATTCGAACCCGGACGGAGCCCCGAACTTTTTAAAGCAAGCACCTTATCTACCGCAAAGTAAATACATTAGAAAATATTAAATGAGTTAATCTTCTTTTTATATCTATAAAACGAAAACCGCGTATATTGGTTCCAGAAAACCTCAAAAACTACTTCGCAGATTGTTATTAAAATTTCACCGTTTCAAAGATTATAATCCCAACTGAATTGTTTGGTATATCGTATACTCCAGCGTAACATAGCGCCGAAGCAGTAAGTGAAAATCTCAACGTATAGCGTTAAACACCAGAGATGAAATTCCAACTAGATTCATACATAATAATAGCCATATCATCGCATCTAAAGATTCCTTGGTTAAAGTTTGGTTTTTATTATTTAAATCCCATAGATGGTCGTATTGAATGCGAAGAGGAAACTACGTAATGTAATGAAAAAAACTTTTAGAGATCTTATTTGCTTGTTGAAGCTACTCTCCTAGGCCGCACAGTTACAATCTCTGATATTTGGAAGTGAATTATATTCCTATTAATAGTAGGTCTAAGTAATGTATATTTTTGATGGGTATGAACATGAAAATGTATACTCTTTAGTGTAGAACCTTCCGAGAACTTCCTTGCTTCTTGAAACTACAATCTCAGGTCACACAGCTACAATCTCGGATGCCAGGAAATGAAATTATATTCGCTGTTAATAGTAAGTAAGGCATATCTAATGGGTCTGAACGTGAAAGTGAACTGTTTAAAACCTTTAGCGTTGGCATTTATTGTTCAACGATTTTGTTTTTTCCACATTTTCTGAAAAATATTCGTTGTTGCTATTACTGCATGAATCGGTGTAGTTATTTTGATGAAACTTTGTACACACGTTCCTAATAGGGTGGCTAAAATACTGCAGGAATAAATCAGCCCCATCTCTTTTCTGCTATACCGGGGGCTACTCGTTCAAATACGCAAAGAAAATGGAGCGATTGATATGAAATTTGATTTAAAAGTGCAGAATTGTTATGAACTTCAATATTTACTACGTGAGGAAATCAACCTAGACCATATCGGGTAACGCTGGGAACTCTGCTATTAAACAGATAAAAATATAATGAATAGAATATCTGAATCTCACCCTTTCAACCAAAATCTCGTAAACTTAACCAAAACAAATAGGATAAATTGTTAAAAACACAGTAGTGAAGATGAACACATCCTACCCTAAAAACATAAAACTGAATGCTGGTTGAACATACGTTTAACCAGGAAATTGATAACAAAGGAATTGTAACAGGTTAACTCTCATAATAGTAAATATAGGACTATTGACAAAAATAGAAGACACTCAAAAATTTAAAGAAAAACTCAGGTTCAAAAGAAGGCAACAACAAAAGCGGCAACAGTTAATGGAACTGTATTGTTGGTTAAAACACAATACATCACTAAAATGGAGGAATTCATGCAAAAATAATCTCACAATAAAAATCAAATTCAACAAGTCTAAATGAGACAGGATTTAAGAATCACTGAAGAATGTTAGTTTCATTCTTACAGGTAGACAAAAGCAGAAACATCATACAGACAAATAGTGTAGAGGACATATTTTAATTATTTTAGATTTTTTTATTTAGCTTCACCACGTCTGAGCCTCGGTGCATACGTGAACCGAAACTGCTCAGCAAATATGCAGGTGCGTGGCTGAAATTGTACACGCCGCTGTGTTCACCTTGTAGCGAACAACTAGAAACCTTTCTCACTTGTATCTGATCTACGGAAGCGGCAAGCACTGCCTCGGATCGTCTATCTATCGATCACCGCCAGTATCTGCTAATTCTCGTTCAACTATCTTAAATGTATTATATTGTAGAATCTAGCCTTTGCTCACATTACGTCGCGTGGAGTCCGCAGATGTATTAATTGTAACTGAACCATTAAGTACGATGCAATAAACATGGACCATAGCGGCTTCATGATTTCATTCGGCTAGAGTATTAAGAAGCCCGTATGATTCTCCGATCTCATGTTTAGGTGTCAGTTACCAGAAGAGAAAATGCATTACAAGGAAAGAAGAAATGCTCCGCAAGTCTTAGGGAAACATTAAGAAAACGAGCTTATTCAAAGTACAGAATATCCACCACAGCCATACGACAAATACAGATATAACAACCGTTTCTTTCTAACACTGAGAAGTTACTCATTTGTATGAGTTCCATAGTTGGTTTTAGAAAAAAATCAATATATTCTCCAACATCACTGTACATTAAATGAAAACAGAAGTATAAATAATATAACAGCACCCATCAATAACATAAGAGACTTACACATCCCAAACACAGACACATTGGTATTATTTAACATCGCAAGCATGTACAATAACATCCCAATAATAATAAAACAAAAACAAAAAAACAAACAAACAAAAAAAAAACCTTGAAACAATCCACACAAATGTTAAGATACGAAACATATTAACCCAACAACAATATAGATGAAATTAAAAGTTCTCTAAAACTACTGACTTTACAAAACTACTTCACTTTCAATAATGGATATTGCCGTAAATATGGAAGATTTCATACGATATCCCTAGTTTAAGGAACGTTGACTAATATATTTATAGAACTTGTGAAAATGAAATATTGAAGAAACTCATTCCCGAGAAAGGCTATACTATGTATTGTGAGATGTGTTGATAATTGTTATTTCTCATCAATAATACAGATGAAACCATAAATTTATTGCACCAAAATATAAACAATCTTCTCAATAACATAGAAAAGCAAGACAAAGACAGCCAAACTTCTGGATCTCTCCATAACAAAAGACACTAACATAAACCTGGCCATCGATAAGATTCATGTTCCAATGCCAGGGAGATTTGGGTTAAATCACTCCAGGCAAATTTCGGGATGCTTCCTTCAAAAGGCTATGGCCGAATTCCTTCCCACTCCTTGCCCCCCCCCCCCCCTCTGTTCCCGTCTCTAAAGATCTCGCTGTTAAGAGACGTTAAGCAGTTAAAAAAAATCAAATCACTTGGCAGTTAAATCAATCCTTGCTTTAATTACTCAACTGTACTTTTCATACCATACCATATATTTTTCTTTGGATTAACAAAATGTCAGATAAAATACCCATTTTCAATTACCCTACCGAAATATGCCACATGAAAGATTTTTTACGCGAACTGACAGCTCTATTTCGCCGAGTAAAAGCATGTAGACTGTAGGTAAAGAGCAAGCATATCTTAAAATGATTCTTATATACCATTAATATTACAAGGCAATCAACGTCTTAAATTATTAACATATTTAGTTGAGGTGCCCCAGGAGGAAATGCCAGTATTTCTGAAGCTGATAGACGAGACCATTGTGAGCATTAGAGGTATAACACATTTAATCGCCACGATGAAATGGAGATGAAAGAGAAAAGGTCCTAGTGAGCGGAAAGGGTCCACACATACGCATGTCCAATTCAGTATGGTTTTGCGAGATGAAATTGCTTGAATATAGGCAAGCGCCTAACCCTCCTGCCATCATTCAACGTTCAGTTGCTTGCTGCAGCGCGTAAACGTGAATGAGGAGTACACGTAAAGGTTTTGGACAAAAATGTCACATTTTTTATGAATAAGCAATATACAAAAAAGATTATGCTAGTGTATAGCATTTAAGATTGCAGTTCCGCTAGTGTTGAAAACGATATAATTGACACTCTGTTCCAAGTTGAATTCTGTACCATAGTGTGTTATTGCAGGGTTATGTGTACCGGAGAATTTTCAATCTGACAACACAATATGCAGGACGAACGTATTGTGGTAATACAACACCCAGAATTTCTACTCGTCTGTGTGTAGCGCAAACACTACATACATAGACTCCCAAATTTGAAATTATGAAGGATACCAAAAGCCATCTTGATGAATCCAGACAAGTTATAGAGTAAATTAGCTAATATGTAATGAAATATCACTACAATAAATTAATAAAAAGAATTATAAATCTATTTGATGGTTTTAAACTAATTGTGTTGTTAATGTGATAATTAGTGGAAATGGACAAACATAAGTTACATAATAAATCTGAAGTTTAAAAATCGAGATTTTGGTGCATAATTACTTTCCTTCATACGCAGAAGTCTAGGTATTAAACTAACAAATGTATGACCGTTTTCATTTTAAGAGCGTTAAATACATTCGAACAGTCAAAATTTGTTTCTTCTCAACATATTGGACTTACGCTACCGAATCCGGTGGATGAACAATAACGCGTGAACGGTAACGCTGTGGCCTCACATTTGGGAGGACGGGGGATTGACTCTCCTGCGGCCATCCAGATTAGGGTTTTCCATGGTTTCCCCAAATAACCCCAGCGAATGCCGGGAATGTTCTTTCAAAAGGCCATGGCCGAATTCCTTCCCGTTCCTTGATTCCAGTCTCTTCCCCCCTCTAATGACCTCGACGTCGGCGAGGCGTATGGGCATAAGTAAAAGAAAATGAGAAGGAAAGGAAAAGCAAAATATATCTTTGTGTCTACATAAACAAAAACTTTAAGTAAATCAAATTCTAAGCAGCTCCTTCAATACAGCACCGCCATAATTCTAATTAATCATTTATATTACTACGATTCCGAAGCTGATAACGTATCTGAATTCAGGTTCTGAATAGGTTCTAGTGAAAGGAAAGCGGCATATTAGTTAACAGGGTGTCTGCTTCTGCTTCCAGTAGTATGGATGCGTTTTAATATGCCTGAAGAGTTATCACATTACGTCCTAAAAAAACTGTAAGGCAATATATACATAGTCTAATTTGTTTCTTTTAGTAAAGGATAATAATATAAGACTTTCCCTTATTTTTATTTTTTTAATTCATGCGATGCGTCATCTGCCTTATATGATATGATAATACAACATATACATATTCGATTTGATTTGCCTAAATAAGCGTGGTATGTGTATACAGTATTGTTTATCAACTATAAAAAATAAATACATTAATCACAATTACGCAACGTTAGGAACGATATCGCAGAACTGAAATACTCAAATACGTATAACTGTAAATGTTTTTTATTTTCATTTATTTGAAGGAAAAATGTTTAACTCTTGAAATGATTAAAATGTTACATATTTTTCTACGTATTATTTTGATAGCAACTGAAATAACGTTGGATGTAAAACTCTGGGAGTTAAATAAGAATTTATAGGGCAGGCTTGCGGAACTTCTTTCATAAAACCATTAAGTCTCGACTTTCGGTTTCAGTGGTATGTTTCTGAAATTATGAAATATTATACCTGCGTTATGAAAGTTTTTTGCAGTTCACTTTGATGAACTTTCCGGCCTTTACAACACTTCGTCTAGAAGCTACTGATTAAAACTTTTCAACTCCACCTAAAACCAGGCGAACGAAAGTTTAGTGAATTGTTTTTTAATTACAACAATATTTGTCAATAACGAATTATAAGCAGCCGCTGTCATTCAAACGTTAATCTAATCACACGTTAATCTATTAATTCAAGTATTAATCTAATCACACTGTGGTATTGTTGTCATAGCTGTAAAATGACATACTGGATTCCAAGAAAAGCAGTAAAATACTGACTATGAAGGAAGGCCATAAGTTGTAATCAAAGTTTTAGTCATTTCCTTTTATGTAAACCGAATTCAGAAAACTACAAACTGTATCAACATGCTTTGTTTAGCAATTACTTTGGTATAAGATCATGGTGAGTAATAAAAATATCACTATTCTCTTCTATTGAAGCAAAAAATATTCCATTGCGAGTAAACATTAGGTACTGTGAAAAGTTGGGTGGTAACTGTTACTGTCTGCCTTCTTACAGAATTATAGAAAGTCTGTATACATGAGTTTGTTTCACGTGACTACGTCGTTGGATATTGAGTCGCAGGAAGTTAATAAATCGCATAAGAATGAGTAGCATCTATTGTCGCCAATTAGAATTATTGTTATTGGTTTCAGTAAGCATTGTTTTCTTTTCACTTGTATTTATTTCCCGTAATTGGGAATTGGATTACTTATTATATTTTTCTGCTTTACTTCCGCAAAGAAGGGGGAGGGGAGGGAGGGGCGGGGAGAAATCGCGTTGCAACTCCACATAAAATTTTGCGCTGTGTGTGATGAGTAGGGCCCGGATTTTTCAAAAAAGCATATGCGCATATGCAAATGCATATTTTGAGGGTTAGTGCATATTTTATGGATATGTGCATATTTTAGCTTTTATTTCATCTCATAACTGAATATCCGATACTTCTGAAGAAACTGTAAAGCCTAATGTACCTGTATGTTGGACATCCTTGGCAACCGCAACAAGTAAGTTAAATTCTTGGAGTAAACAGGATTTTTTTGTACTGGCATTCACATGTAGAGAATTTTCTACCTTATCCAAACTCACACAGTGACATGTTTGGAGGTGCTGCAAATGGAAAATTTGTGTGGCGGCGACCTTCTCTACTGCCCTGAGCGGTAACATTCACGGGAAGGGCGGGTGGGGTCGGCAAAATCAAAGAATAGCTCTATTCTCCCTCAGGCGGCAAATTCTTGTTTGAGGAGACGACAGTCACAAGTATTTACCCCCACTTGGAATATTCGTTATCTACCAGTGTGTTTATTCGTGCGACAACTACCGGGAAGGCCAGCGGTTTTCTTTAATCTTTTCGGGAATATTCCCCTAATTGCGGTACGAGCCAGTTTTCCTGAGAACAGATTCCTGGCTTCCAGACCTGAGGGATTCGTACTTTTAAAGGGACGTGTACATTCCTTTCCAAAAACAGTAGCCTCTCAAAGTTTGTGTTGACAGGAGTGTTCGTGTGCTAAGATTAAGTTTCTTTAATCTGACTCCAAAAATGCCTAAAGAAAAATGCACAAGATCAGTTTTAATTAAGCAGTGGATTTCAGGCAACAGTGACTATTCTAGTGACGGTGAAGTTGTGTACTGTCAAGTATGTGAGAAGAATATAAAATGTGAGAAAAAATTTCAACTTGAACAGCATTCTAAAACAGCTGTACATCTCAGGTCAAAAGAAAAGAATAGGAACACGCAACAGCTACTTTTAACTCAGGTATCACGGTCTGTTAATACATTCTCTGCTGACCTGTGTAAGGCTTTTGTATGCAGCAATATCCCGCTGCATAAATTGAATAATCCAGATCTACGAGCATTTCTTCAAAAGTATTGTGTTAATCAAAGGATACCGGATGAATCCACCCTCAGGAAAAATTATTTGCTCTCTCTACACGATTCTGTCCTGGATTCAATTCGGTCTGACATAGGAGGGAACTGTGTCTGGATATCGGTAGATGAAACAACCGATTCATGTGGCCGATACGTAGCGAACTTTATAGTGGGCAAACTATGTCAAGAAGAACCCGGAAAACCACATTTACTTTCAACCAAAGTGTTAGAGAAAACCAACCACAGTACAATTGCAAGATTTATAAACGATTCCCTGCGACTTCTGTGGCCTACTGAATCGGAGAGTGATTGTTACAAGGTGCGTGTTTTAATCACAGACGCAGCTTCATATATGTTAAAAGCTGGTCAGTCGCTTCGAGTGTTTTTCCCCAATCTGATCCATGTTACATGTTTGGCGCATGGATTACATCGCATTGCAGAAGAGATACGTTCTCTATTTCCTTCAGTTAACAAAGTAATTTCAAGTGGAAAAAAAGTGTTCCTAAAAGCACCAGCGCGTGTACAGTTTTATAAGGATCGTCTGCCTGAGGTTCCTCTTCCACCGGAACCTGTTCTCACTAGATGGGGAACTTGGTTGTCTGCAGTGCTGTTCTACCAGGAGAACTTTCATCAAGTGAAAGATGTGGTTACAAGTATTGGTCATGACGATCGTGCTGCGTGTGTTCGTGAAGCAAAGTGCGCATTTGATTGTGATACTGTATATCGAGATATCAATTTCATCCATGTACACTATTCGTCACTTTCTAATGCTATTAAGGGTCTAGAAACTAGCGGTGCACCCCTTCACGAGTCTATTCAGTTGCTTCACAAAACAATTTCTTCTTTAAATGCCGTCCCTGGTGAAATTGGAGAAAAAGTTAAATCTAAACTCAGCAGGGTGTTAGACTCAAACCCAGGTCTGCAAAAGATTCAATCAATTAATACGTATTTAAGTGGAACCACACAATCTTTGCCAGATGAATGTTCCGAACAGTCAGCACCATCGTACAAGTATTGCCCAATAACGTCCGTTGACGTGGAACGATCATTTTCGGCTTATAAACTAATTTTGTCTGACAACAGAAAATCTTTGACCCCTGAAAACATTGAAAAACTGTTGGTAACATATTGTGATTCATCATTTTGTAAGGAATGAAACGTGTATATCAGTGAGTTGACATAAAATAAATCATTTGATAACTGTATATTCTTTAATAGTTAGTCCATGTTCGTTAATTGTTAGTGTATATTCGTTAATTGTTAGTGTAGATTCGTTAATTGTTAGTGCATATTCTTTAATTGTTAGTGCATATTTTAGGACTTTTTTGTGCATATTTGCATGCATATATTAGATGTTTTACGTGCATATATATCCGGGCCCTAGTGATGAGGTAACTCAAAAAGAATGATGGGTTTCAAAATTGGTGATTTTTTTTACTGTAATATGGAAAAACGCTCTGGCTGTCCAGTTGTAGTTGACGACGTAAATCTCAGAGCATTATTCGATGGGGAACGTTGTAGCACAACGCTGGATATTGGAGTGAAGCTCGGAGTATCAAATAATCGCATTAAAAATCGTTTAAGAAATTGATCTATGGGTTTCTCATAAAGTTTAATGAAATTACCAAACCGAACGTGGTGGTGTAACGGATAGCGTTCTGGCCTCGCATTCGGGAGGACGGCGGTTCGAATCCCCGTCCGGGCATACAGATTTGGGTTTTCCATGGTTTCCCGAATCACTCCAGGCAAATGCCGGGATGCTTCCTTAAAAAGGCCATGGCCGAATTCCTTCCGATTCCTTGTCCCCATCCTTTCCCGTCTCTAAAGACCTCGCTGTTGAGAGACGTAAAGCAGTAAAAAAAAAAAAAAAAAAAAAAAAAAAATTACCAAACAGGATAATATCTGCGCTATGCGCATGAAACATAAGGAAAATAATAAATTTTTGTGATGTCTAATAACGTGCGATTGAAAATGAATTGTTAACAACATTGTCAGCCGTAAAACATAAGAACAGAGAAAGAGAGAGGTTCCATCACTAACATCATCGGCACTAGATACGCATCAATAAAGGCTGTTTGGAGTTTCATTGTATAACAGAGCCTTTAGCCATATTCAAATTTTACCACCTAATCAAACGATCAACTCAACTATTTATCCTCAACAGCTAACCAAACTGTATATTACAGTTAAAGAAGAACCAGAATGGGTAAATCTCATCCAAATTGTGTCCCACGACGATGATAAAAGCCCATAGACATCGTTGGTAAATAATATAAAATTACTGAGTGTAAGTTGAAATGAGTCGCCACCACTACCATGTGGTCCTCACCTCGCACCATCACATTACCATTTATTCTCTTCTTTATAAGACTTCTTGAATATTAAAGGTTTCAGTAATGATGATGATGGCAAATCGCACTTGGTTCGTTTTTTTTTCCCGAAAAAAAAACAACCCGAAAGTGTTATGAATATGTTATTGTTTCAAAGATAGCATCAGATGTGTCACAGAGCTGATACGTGGGTTGGGCTGGGATTGTTTGGCGGACAGACGACGTCGTTTTCGTTTGAATTTGTTGGAGAATATGCAAAAATCTTTAATTTACGAGTGCAACGAAATATTTCTTCCGCCAACCTATTTAGGTTGCAATGACAGGAGGGATAAGATTCGAGAAATAAGATTCCGTACTGATAAATTTATGTATTCTTTCTTTCCTCGTTCTGTTCGGAATTGGAATGCACTGAATTAGGATTAGTGCTTAGCACCCTCTGCCACCCACAGTAATTGTGAATTGCAGAGTATAGATGTAGATGTAGGTGTAGATCGTTGATAAAAACGAGTAATACATGACTGAATAGAAATACTTAATTCCACGCAATTTTTTACGTTATTAAAAATAACCGAAATTATTTAGTTGCTGACTAGAAAATTGTATTCAGACGATTACTTACTTCCTTTATTATGGTGACAAAGCCTCGTTGTCGCATGGTATAATAACAATGTAACATTATAAAAGCGTGATGAAAATTCCTTCGGGAACTAGATAACTTTGTTTTTTATTCGATATATATTTCGTAGGTGCAATAGAAGTTGAGAAATATTAAATCTTAGGTAACTTGGAACCATGTTGTTATGATATGCTGCATAGTTGAAAACTATTATTTTGGTCTTTGTTGGAGTGAAGTATATCCAAGAAAAGATCGCTTGTGAATAGATGAGGTATGCTTTGTTTTTTGCTTATGGCTTTTACGCTGATTCGAGATCGAGGTCATTAGAGGCGGGAAACGACCGGGGACAAGGAATGGGAAGGAATTCGGCCATTACCTTTTTAAGGAAGCATCCCGGCATTCGCCTCGAGTGATTTCGGGAAAGCATGGAAAATCCAAATCTGTATTCCCAGACGGGGATTCGAACCCGCGTCCTCCAGAACGCGGGGCCAGAGCGTTACCACTCACTCACCACGCTCGGTGACAAGGTATGACAATGGGATGAAAAGATTAATATATATGAAAACATAGGGGAGAAAAAATTAAAATCATATCGTGATTTCGACCTCTATTACTCATGTAGATAGATAACACTTTCCTCCAAAGAGTACATACCGTCGTCTGAGTGTGGTGTTCAAATGACTCAGCGAGATTCTAAAGCACCTGCGTCATATTTAGATCGCACGGATTTTACTTTGTAATTTCTTCTTTTATGTCGGAGAAACAGATGGGTAAGCGCTTAGTGGAAGAGCAAACATTAAAGAAAATCGATAGATGCATCGTTGGTGATTTAAAAATCTCCTCACAGAGGCAAGACTGAACTTTTACTGTAGCTTCTGAGAGAAAAGAACTGTGCCGCTCTTTATGGATGAACCGAATGGAATCGTAAAATGATAAGTCTGTAAAACTGGAGAAAAGTATGAAAACATGCCACTCAATCAAGGACCGCAGAGAGATCGAGTGAAAGCAAAGGTGTTTCTGTTGTAGCTTTGAATAATGAAGTACACCACATGATTTATTATCTGGTATATTCGTATGATTGCGGATACTATGGTAATGTCTATGTTTTATTTTTGTTAATCAGTAATAATCGCCAGTAATTTAGCAGGAAATACAGGCGATTTATGAAATAAAATACTTATAAAAAACAAGAGGGAGAGAGAGATAGAGAGAAAGAAAAAATCAAAGATTCGAATCATATGCATTTGACACAAAAAACAGCTAATTTGAGGATCACTTAATTCCATTCACATTTTTTCTCATTTTTAACATCAATCTATTCTTTAGGCAGTTATCCATTTCTTCCTAAGTTGTGCTAATAATTTCGTTTTTGGGTTCCCGTTCAGCCACCAATAGATCATCCGTCCAGGTACATTTGTCTTTGGCTTTCTCTCCAAGTATTAACTGCCAGAATTGTGTGTGTCTACAGACTAATCATTACCAAACCTCATCGTCTATCCTGTCATTTATTTTTGTGATATTCTGTATTTATTTCTCTCTCCAGCCAACATTTTTCACAACATGTTAATTTCTTTCTCTTATTATCACTATCCCCTCCTCCACCATATCAAATCCCTTAATATTTCCTGTTTCTGGCCTTCATAAATACCAAGTTTAGTTAGGTGTAGCGATGCACTGCTGTATCCGTTGATCGTCTTGTTACTGATAATCATTTAACTATATCATCTCCATCCGTTTCAATCGAGTTAACAGTGGTGATAGTTAACTAGTTGTATTAAATTAACTAACTTTGTTTTGTTATTAGCAAACATGTCTTTCAAGCCATTCAGCACTATTTGTTTTCGTTTTTCCCATTCAAGACAACTTTACAGCGTTTAATTAATGTATTCTCTGGTATAAATTTTCTATTGTCGAAATACATGTATCGCTGCTTAAAACAAAAACAAAAGATTGTAAAAAATAAATCTGACGAGAATTTAAATTTTCAAATTTAGTACATTCTTGAGGTTACGTCTAATTACATTTTAAAACATAAATCTTTCATTATTACGCGTAGTTACAAAGTAGTGTTCTCAAATAAGAGTTACTCTCGTACACTGAGAGTTGCACACATAGATATGAATTAAATTGACGTCACAAAAAATATAAACAATAAATAAATTAAGAAAAATGTATGCATTTGAAAAACGGTCATTTACGGATTATTTTTAAATAGATTTCATTTTGTATTTTGCGAAATCATCTTTGAAACTGTGTATATATGTCAAACACAAATTTCAAGTAAATTTTTTGTTTCGAAAATATTTTGGAAATTTAAACATGTTGTTTATTACTCGAGTCATTCAATTCACTACCTTTTGGCGCATGATGATAAATGTAAAAATATATCTACTGATGTATAAAATTTCTCAAAATCATCCATTTCGCTGTTCTGCAAAAACCATAAAGTATAGAAAGATAATTATAGTTTTCCTGTGAATTTTCGAATTGGTAGTTTATGAAAGATGACACTTTTCTTGTTTGTCGGTAACAGGTTACTACAATCGTGGAATAAATCGCAAATTTTCTATAGTCTGCTAGATGCCAGCTTTTAATTGATACACATCTAAAGGAAACATGTCTTCAACCTTCCAATAAACCTCCTGCAGTCATTTTCATTTCCAATTATTTTAAAGGAGTTGTATATTATAACTACTTTAAGGTTAGTAATGCGCAAATTTTCGTGTTAAAAGATTCAGAATTTATGAAGATGTAATAGAACGAGCGACAAATGAGCGAATCCATAAAGGTTCCGTTTTTCACTTAGTAGTACGGAATCTTAGAAATAATAGTAACAAAAGAAGATCTGATAGAAATACACTAAAACACGATAGTAGAATCTTATTCCCAAGAGATTCAAAAGGAAACTGGAACATCTGAAGTTTAATCTAAATATTTTTCACCTTGGTTTAGTGATAGTACTTCGGTCAAATACAAGGTGAACATTTGGAACGTGTGTTACACAAATTTGGTGGCTTTATTGAGTTTTGCTTCTTGAGATGAACTTCGACGTTGGGTAACTTAAATGATATATCTTTAACTGAATTTTTTTGCCATATTTTAAAACGGCAATGATATATATCAGCTGTGTGGAACTTCTATAAAATTATAGACCCCGTAGAAGTAATTTGTAAATTTTAACTAGATTGGATTTATTTAGTGGCCATCTTCCTTCTTTTTCTAATATTTTTTCTCTCTCTAGTCCCTCTCACTGCAGAAATTCCTGAAATTCTGTAGTTAGTGGTCTACTATTTCATCTTTTCAATTGCATGTGCGTGCTGAATCTTTAGCTTTTTTCAATTATAAATCTACATTAGGCCTTCATTTATCCATTTCCATCTCAAATCGCTGTGAATTTTAATGTCCCTGATAAATTTATGGCTGGTCTGTAAGACTGGTAAAGTCTTACTATATTTTATGTCTCAATCGTTATCTTTTTCCATTGTTATCGCAACTTTTCTGTGAATTATTTTCTTAGTATAGGTTTTACAACACTTATTGGTGTTGTACGAATTCCTGCCTGCTTAGTTTAAGATGTCTGGTTACGTTAGTTATATTGCCATTTTCCACTACTTCACTTTGAGTGTACTATTAGTTGTTTTATGTATTTAAGGAAACATTTAATTGAGCGATGGATTATATAGTTCGCAAGACTGCTACATCATTTATATTCCCCTCCAGATCACAGAAATCAAAGACCGTAGATAAAGATAGAAAAATCTAAATACAACATAAGAAATTTTATGAATTTCTTCTGCAAATGCCAGTAATGCTCTTCTCTATTTCTAATACTAGCTGGGGTACCCGGCTTCGCTCAGGGAGTTGATATGAGATTGTGTGGCAGTTGGAATAAAAGGATAAACTTTAAAATATAAGAGATAATTTTTTTATTAAAAACAAATTCTATTTACAATACTTGTTTATTAATAGCATTTTTCATTTTGCTATATGGGTATAAATGTACAAATTTTTCGAATTTCCTCCTCTAGAGCAAGCTACATATAGTTGATCGTGAGAGCAGCAGGAATCTTTCATGTTGATAACGCAATGTTTTAAATTTTGTCCTTGCGCTTTGTTAATTGTAAAAATATACCCTAATTTGATTGCAAATTGCAGCCTTTTAAAACTGAATGGGAGTTCAGTAGAGATCAGTGGTATTCTGGGGATAAATAGTGTGTTTTATTTGTCCTTTGCAATCATATGTTCGACTTCGATGATGTTATTTGATAACTGTTTGACGAGCATACTTGTTCCATTACATAGTTTTGGTGAGTTCAGATTTATGAGTAGTATGATCGGAGATCCAATTTTTATTCGAATGCAGTGTAGTGACATTCCTGGTACTTGCACACAGTTTAGAAATTCTGATAAGAAGTTGACACTTTCTTCAACGTTTACTATCGTGTCGATCGATTTGTATATTCTCCCCTCACCGGGAATTTTCTTTTGAATATTAAAGTTGATATCGTCGGCAATATTATTTTTAGTTGCCAAAATTGCCCTTGCAAATAGCCACTCCGGATTGGTAGAGTTGTGAAAAACGTTTGCATAAATTTGGCGGATGAGTTCGTTTTCAGTAATGACTATGTTGCAAAAATCACTGTTGAGTTCAATGAGGCCGGTTGTATGGTCAGTGGGATATGTTTCTTCGCCTATTGGATAAAGTTTTTGATCAAAATGTACTATTATTTCATCTTTCGACAATTCAATTCTCATATTTTTTGTTAGTCACTGTTTTTGTACGTGTGGCCAGAGATATGATTGTTTTAAGCATGCATTGATCTCGTCTGCTGGTGATGACATGGGGATAACTGGAAGGGTTTATCGAAACCTTCCGAGAGTATGAGTAGAGCTCCTCCCAAAACTTCAGAGCTTCCTCGCAAGTCTGGTAATGTTCTGTCCATGGCTTCGAGTGATTTTTTTATGTGTTATTGTGCATTCATCCCAAAAGATAATTTAACTTGCTTTAGAACTTCACCCCGTCCAGATTATCCTCAGATTTTACATACCGGGAATTGTTCTTCGGCTATATTCAACGGTAGTTATAGGGCTGAATGGGCAGTTCGTCCCCTTTCCATAAGTGTAGCTGCAATGCAGAATTATGCCAGTGCAAGTGCGATGTGTTGTTTAGCCTGCAATAAATTTATTAGAAATGTTTTTCCGGTGCCGTCTGGTGCATCAAAGTAAATAATTCCGCCAGTGTTGTTGCTGATCCGCTCCTTGATAACGTTTTAATTTTTTTAAACTGTCATTGAGGAGTGGTTTGTTGAGAGCAATGTATTGAAGTAGTTCTTTGATGTTGTAGCTACTTTCTTTTGTAATTTCGAAGTTTAGCACACTGAAAGCATCTTTTAGTTGTGCTGGCATCCCAAGTTGTAGTAAGGTCTGGTTTTTTATTGCTAAACATTTATACTCTAGGCGAATGAGTGTTTCATTGAAGATGTCGTTGTTGAATTCGATGGCCATTTCTTTTCGAATTTGGTACAGTATGTCATCACTCAAACTATTAAAAGGAGTCCAATAGCTGTTTTGGATTCTATGGGTTACATTTTGTTAGAATTATGGCGATTATGTCTCTGATTTGTTCGGCTGAGTACTAATTCCCAGTGGTCGTCGTTTTCCAGCAGTACTAAGCGTTGGAATGCTTCTCCGTACGTCTGGCATAGGTAACCGTCAACAGTTTTGAGATCTGTGAAACATATTCCTTGTAGCAACATTTGGAGGTAGAAACATTCGGTGTTGTTCGAATGTACGGTGTATACTCGGTATTAGTGTCTTCGGTGGTTTTAATTGACTTCTCGTCCTGTCAATGTAGCCATATTACGTTCTTCGGTGGTTTTTATTACTATATTGATTAATTAAAAAGTCCACCAAAAAGGTTATGTTGATGTTTGTTTATTTGATCAAAACGAAGTCAGCGATATTCACAAGCATAGATACAATACAGAGATGCACTTTTGAACAGTCGCAAAGATAAACTAACTGGATGAATGAAACTCTCTTTAACACTAAATGATGTCAACTAACTAACTAACTGCTCTGTCCAGCCGATCTGTTTATATAGTCTCTATCGAAATTACGAGAATTCTTCAAAGGCATCCGCCCGATATTTCTCGATCATTAACAATCAAACATATTAAAAAACAATCGGAATTAATACAAAATTACTTAAGAACATTACAAAATGATCAGAAATGGTAATTAGAGATACTTAAATACAAAATTATTCACAAAAATCCTTTCAAACTGTAGGAAATTGTCCTGTAGACATCGTAACTTACATTAATACCTGGAATTACACACATTTAAGAAATTCTATTGCTCCATTCGGTTCTTAAACATATTAAATGGACTTTAAATAATTTTCTTACATAAAACAAAGTTTATATACACTGATTTACAAGAAATTACAAAACAAACATACCAAATCACTTTCAAGCAAACTTTAGCTCACTACAAATACTTCATACAGTACAATGCTATTCAAAATTCAGGTATGAGGGCTGTTACATCGGCCTAGTGCGTCAGTTTTCATGATTCATGGATGATACTTTAATGGAATTCCTTGTTTTCGTCGTCGAAAGATTTTTCCTGTTTTGTTCCAATTATAATTGATAGGGACGTCCAAAATGATCTAGCTGGGGTACCAGGCTTCGCTCAGGGAGTATATAAGAGATTGTGTGGTAGTTGGAATAAAAGAATAAACTTTAAAATATTTATGTTCTGGAACGTTCGGTTACATCCCGGAACATTCTGAAATGTGGTGGAATGCTCTAGAATACTCGTAAATCTTCTGGACTGTTCTATAAATTTCTAGAGGTCAAAACTTCCAACCTTTATACTTTCAACAGCACGCCCTTCAGGTAAAAACGGGAACCTTCTTAATGGCTAAGGGATAGAGGGCTACCACACCATATAACTCCCTTGATCGTACCGCGACTCGTTTCTGAGTTTCAACGGGACGCACATTGCACTCTTACTTTTTTAATATATACTGATTATCGAAAAAATCTGAGTACATTATGATCGTGAATTTCAAACCCTTAAAATTTCGTTGTCGAGTTTAAATTTAATATTAATGTTCTTTCAACTTGTTGAATTAAAATTGAAATTTTGACCATATACCTAATTTATTTAACCTTAACAAGCACGAAGTTTGTTGTACGGTCCTACGTTAAGGATGAAATAAATTAAAAAATATCATAGTAAGTCTAAAAACTACATGGATATATTAAACTCCAAAATCTAAGTGTGTGGTTGATGTTAAGCTGTTAGATACTGAAATCTGGTGCTATGTCCGTGTTTAGTTTAAATTCTAGTGAACAGTGAAACCAATAAACTTCACAATCGTTTGCGAATATAAAAGAAATATTCACAAAAAAAAATCAACGGATCAGAGATCAGAACAGACATCTAAAGCCATAAGTAGAAAAAAAGAAACAAGGAAATCCAAATAATGGACATCGCAGCCACCAAAAACATAACTATCGTTACTAGACATTAGCGTTTTGCAAGAATATGCAAAGTATTTTACCTCTTCCGAATAACTCACTTAACTGAGGATAGCAGTGTATCGATGCAGTCTATTATTGTGTGTGGCTGTCGTAAAAGGAAATCGATCTTTGAATATTGCTGATCCAATTGTAGTAAAACTAACTCTGGCGGTGTAATTTCAGCCAACAGCAATAAGGAGATATGGACGGAGATGCTGGATAGGACTGTTGCCTGGGAGACGTGCAATGAAAATATCAGAAACCGAAGCATGTGAGAGATTCTAGTGAGCAAATCTGAAAAACTCTAACGCCCTCAGATATTTGAGCTATATACTCTCTGTTGTGTTTGAAACACATTTAAAAAACTCATCAGAGGATGTCATGTTCTTACTTCACGATGGTTCTCAGATGAATTGGTGCCTGTTTAAATAATGTACACGAAGTTACTCTCATTTTCTCTTTTAGAAAGCTATTGAGATAAGTCATAGCCTACAACTAATCTGTCACGACAGACATAAATTATTTTTATAAATATAAAGTAGTTACATATTGTATTAAAGAATTGGTATCAGGTGTAACTGACAAACTCGGGCCGTGTTCGAGTTGAAAGCAATGAATAAATGAGAGGTGTCAAGATTTACGAAAGAACAGTTGATTAATTACCAGTAGAAGAGAAAAAGTTGAACAAGAAAGACGAATGGCTTTGATTATTTGAATGGGGAAGATAAATGATTTAATGGGGAAAAGTAAATGTCTGTGGCTAATAGTATTGTGATGTTATGTATAAGATGTTAAGAAGCATAAAGCTCAGTAAATGTAAAACTGGAAATTAAGTGTTTAAAAACTGAAGCACGAAGTGAATGGTCTAACTTGGACCAAATTTATATCTGAGTGAACATTTATGAGGTTAAAGTAGAATTACTATGCCAGGATGATTATATCCTAGACTCAATTTATTGAATATTTTTATTATAAAAAAGAAACTTTATGAAGGATTAAAAATTTTGCTCGTTGCCGAAAAGACTGATTTCTGAAAATTTAGCAGATTAAATCCATGAGGCCAAGTAAAGGTTTGGTTTGTATTGCAACCAGCTCAGATAACGCTTTCGTGACCTGTTGCTCTAAAAACTCATTTTTGATCATGTAAACTGATTCTTTGTCGCTTTTAGAATCTGTTCAATGTTTTTTTTGTTTAAATCGACCTGAAGAGTTGTGCCTATTTATTACTGCTGAGTATAATAATAAATTCATTAGCTGAGAACTATTCTATACCATTAGCCACATACAAAACACACCCACGGGCCTTCCCCCAGTACTATACATAAAGTCTACTGTGGGAGATATGTGGAAAATAGAACGGTAATTAGACGAGAGAATATTCTTCAAAGTTCATTGCATACATTTTTCTTGCTTTAGAAATATTAACGGTTGAAGTGATAAATAAAGGAAATTGGAATCAGAATACTCCTCACAGACATTAGGTAAACTGCCATAGTCCAAATTAACTGAAGGAGATAACACAGTAACGGTGTCCAACATTTGGGTGGAGGTGTACCCAAAATAATAGTACAGCCATCCTGGTCCAGCTAACTTGAACATCGTTGCGCAATAATCCATTCCGACAAAGAATTAGATCCATTTTAAGCTACTCTCTGCTCAACACTTCAGAATTACGAAGTTATTAGCAATAGCACTCCGTCGCAGAATTTAAGTAAAAGATGGATTTTCTTGTTGTGTAATTCCAAGTTTTTATACAAATTTTGTGGTCACAGCCGGTATGCTACAATGTTAAGCTATAAAACGTGTTAATAATAAGAAGAGAAAAAGTTTCATCCTAAATATCATAAAATATTATTTCGTCCCAGTTTTGTTGTTCAGTCGGAATTACAATTAGCGCCTGCGGATGTTGTTCTGAGAGGTAGGTGTTCCCGCACAGCCCCTAACGTCCCCGTCTACCAACAGGCCATGCTGTTGCCTGCGATCTGGTGGTCATAGAAGGAACCTCACATGCCGCGCATCGGAAACCAGCTGCGGCTTGTAATCTATCACTGCTATCTTCACTATCCTGGCAGTGGTAAGCCAAATGTAATACTCCTCACCATTATTATTTCTTATTACCAATTAAAGTCCACAGGTTTGTTGACGGTTCGGCCCTTATACCGTCATTTCACCCAAGCACGCGGACTGAGGAGCTACTTATCTTCATTTTAAAGGTTCTTATTATACAAATAATAATAAGACGTTTAACTTCGTACAATCAATAAGTTTCTATTTTATTGATCAAAGTCCATTTGCTATTCTGAACAACTTTATAAAACCACAATTGAAAACACACTCTTTCGTATATTAAGAACAATCACAGACCCAGCAGGCTCAATACAAAATTACTAGACCGCCGCCACAATCTTGGCGCGCAACAACTCGCGCCCGCTCGCGGCCAGACACTCTCTCGCACACACAAAAAACCAAAGATATTAATGTCACTTATATTACCCCTGTTTACAAACTTGGTACCGTCTGTGGTCTCCATGAGTTAAATACACTGGCTTACAATTCATATTATACATTCATTTCAATACTACAAAATACACTTATAAATACATACATATTTTCGGGGCTAGTGGATATGCTACAGGCTGTATACCTATTAAATTCCAAAATTGGGCGCTCCATAATACACAGCGAAAATAAATAGATTTTCAAAGATTGTTGATAATTTTCAAATAACAGTTCAACTATCAGCTTGAAATGTCCTTTAATAAGTTGTTTGTGCGATGGAACTGCTTTCTGGATGATACCAATTGATTAATATATGTTATAATCATCGAAATGTCTTTTGATGTGTGGAGAAGATAGTGGAGGAAGTGTTGAACGCTCCTTGTTATTGTGTGAAGACGCGGTGTCCTACAATTGCCGTCCTGTACCGCGGGAATAGAGAGCTGAATCGCGTTTCAGGGATCACTGTTTCGAGTCCAGTGTAAGGAATTGGTTGTTTTGATTGAGCGTCGTGTCCGTCCCGTGTTTCCCTCAACCTGCGATTACTAGTAACACTGAAAAATATTAGCATACGCTCGAGATCAGCGGCGGATCCAGGAGGGGGGGGGGAACTAGGGGGCTCAAGCTCCCCCCCCCCCACAAAAGTATTTAGGTCCATCCCCGACATCGGTAATTTTTTAGATTTGGAAACCTCCACGAAATCCACTCAAGCCTCCAAAACCAAAATCGGCTCAAGGCCCCCCCCCCAAACCAAAATACTTGATCCGCCACTGCTCGGGATTAACAGAAAGGGGGGGGGGGGGGAAGCCGCAAAGAGCTGCTTGAAATGCTATAAGGCCGAAAGTAATTTTTACAAAAGAAGAAACCAAGAAAATTGTTCTCTCCGGCGTAGAATAGTAGGTTTCCCTTTCATATACCGTCCCTCGTTGGACTGGTTCTACTGTACTGCTCCCGGTCTCAATCTTCATCCTGTTTTGGTGACAATGTACAGTATCTTACCTTACACGAACCGTAAGAAACATCGCCCATTTAGTTCAATCAAAACTCCTGAAACTCAGGTAATTTGATAATTAGTGCTCATGACATTGAAGGCGTATTCATACAAACTCTGTGGAACCACTGAGTCTATCATGAGTTATCGTGAGTGTGTGTAGCAAATTTCAGAATGTCTTTTCCAAACAAGTTTTTAGCAAACGCTTAATCCCTCCATAGCTTCTGCCTACCGTTATGATTCAAGAAGCTTACAATCTTGAACAGGTAAATATAATAAATCGCTGTCCCACGCATTTCACAATATTTGGCTTGTTCCTCTGTACACTGAAAGTACTGGGCCCCTTATTTATCACTTTACAGATAAGCGACATGTGAGACTCGCTACTATTTATGTTTCCTTGTAAGTAGAAAACTTACAATTCTTTAATTTTTTGGTATGTCTTGATTTATTTTCGCAATGAAACTAAAAGAACAAGACTTTCACGTCTGTCTGACAATGACAAGTTATATTTATTTTTAGCAGTAAATTTAGAAATTGTATAATCAATATATAGTTATCACTTAGTTCCCCTCGCGGTGAGATCACTAAAGCGGTATAGCATTTCGCGCTAGAACCAATACTAGCTGTTTCGATTCGAGATAATCGATAAAATTGTAACCCTCTGCTACGTTATCATCAGAAAAGGAGAATAGAGTAGAATAAATCCTAGTAACCAGATTGCGCACAACAGGCAGGTGTTACATATCAGAGATCTTTGTATTGTGTACTAAATGAGGGCAGATTGTTAGTGTTTCATCGATGGGCGCACTAGACTAGAAGCCCATAAGGCAAATGAAGAGATCCGAAAAGAGTTTTAGATTCTCCCTTCTTCATGCATAACGATACACTTAGCACGGCTTATCAGTAACATCCGTAAATATACAAAATAAATCACCAAACCTTCAAACACAAAAGGTTGCGTTAAGTTTGGAGGAATATTTTATAGACATGAGATGCTGGGGTCGGAGGAGGTGCAAAGGAGGGCAAAACTGTGGAAATTGTAGCAGCATACACTAAGTAACAGAAATAATAAAAGGGCTGTTCTAAGAGTTATTAGAGGATAGAAGAGGACTGAAGAGAATTGTGGGAGCTTATGAGGCATGTGTTGGCAATAAGGCGTGAACATTGGGAAAAGATTGAAGAGCGGTATGTAATGGGAACAGAGGACTATGATAATAAATTATTACTTGACTTCAGCATAAGGGTGTAGGAAGGTTGCTTTTGTGGATAGGGGAGTGGGGACAGGAACAAGTGACGAGCAATGGACCACAGATTGGAATGGATTTTAAATTAAAAATATACATGAATTGTAAGAAAATATTGCCCTGAAGCCATGAGATCCATCGTAATTACTTGATTCGTAAAAAGTGCCGGCGAGTAAACAACCTGCATTCTCATTGCCGATGAAGCAGAAACTCTCATCGCTAGACACTAAGTCCTCTCGACCGGCACTCTGCAGCCATTTCGCAGCCCCGCGCTTATCCGAGGTGGAAACAGCTGCGCGGCATTCCAGAGGCACGTAGCCATCGACCGTTCTGCCAGCAGCTTGGCGCCCATCAATCAAACACGTCGATATTGATTCTCGCGGTCTGATAACCGCAGTCGCACGGGTCTGAGGGCAGGGGTGCTGATGGGATTTGGGGTTGGGGATAGATCTTCGCCAGGGTCGGAACACAGCTTCCACGTGTTGTTCTAATGTGCGAGTTGAAATTGTTTCCGAGGTTCTGTAAAACGAGCTAATCACCGATGTTTGGTATTAGATTACAGGAAATATAGTACACTAGACGAAATTCTCTTTCTGTGAAATTTGTAACAACGCTTTATTTATGAAACACTGAAATGATTCTTTGGAAGTTGTTACGTTTACGCTTGTTCAAAATATATGAAAGAAAGTTTTAAAATTTGCTATTAGAGCTGTTGTGGAAGATCATCAGGTTAATAAGATTATGGAATTGTAACACATTAAATGTGAAACATAACTTCTAAAATTTTAAGTTTCTATACCGAAGTGCACTACATTAAGCGTAAATATAAATTTAGTTTTCACAATCACTTTAAGGAACCATCAGTAATACAAAGACGCAAAACATTTTTCTATATTTTTCACAGTTGACTTATATCAATAAATATTAAGGAAATATTGAAGTTTCTACTGAGCAACTAATGTTAGACTACATAATGTATTAATCTTTATGTTCAATTTTGTAAATTGAAAGGACTGAGGATTTCATTTATGTTTGGCATAAGAAAAATGATATAATACAAGACAGTGTCATTTAGATTATTAACGTGCTGATAAATTTTTACAATTTAGAAATGTGTATTTTATCAACATAATTGCATTTGTGATTGAATTCCATACGGAACAAACGTAACTAACATTACAATCGTTCTTAAAAATTGAAAAATGAAATAAATACCGTAATTAGTGTTTCCAATAGCTGAAACTAGTACCAAATGTGGTTAATATCAGTTTATTCATTAATCTCCTTGCAAAAAAAGTAATAAAGGAATAGAGAAGAAATTGTGCTTAGGAAAGTTGTCAACAGCTGTTTGAGCATACGTTATGGAAATTGTGATTTCTATTCGAGATATGTCAATCACTAATTCCTCTTATGTTTCTAGAACTAGCAACTAAATGAGGTGAAACAAGAAGGGCTAAGTAATTTATCTTTAAAAAAGATAATACAAACTTCTGACGCAGTGTTCGTTCCCAACCGGCTGAACTAAATACAAAAATCGATACTCTTCTCTTCATCAGTTCTTGATTTCACAAATGTCTGTATTTTTTCATTTGTTTTAAAGCATAAGCAAAAATTAATAAACGATTATTAATAACTTACTACAACAGAGACGCAACCCAGAGTTTCTTAGTCGCTGAATACGATGAGTCACGTTGTTTTTTGTAACTGTCGAACAAGTGTTTCTTACATTCATGCAACCATCAATTGAAGGAAGAATTCGACAGATGTTCCTTTC